>BQNB010075543.1:0-29552 GCA_026074375.1 Tanacetum coccineum
TTGTTAGAAGATGTTCATCAATTAGGGTTTTTGAATTGGGGGTAGAGAGAGAATTTGGTCAAACACACAGTTTGAATTTCAAAACTTGTGATTTGAAATTTAGGTGCGGGTTTAAAAAGATTTAAAAATATTTAGTCATAAGTATTGTCTTTTTCGATTTACATTCCGTCAATTATTTTTTAATGCAATTTAATTTCTTGTCATTTATTTTTAAGCATTTCATTTTACTTGTCATTTTAATTCGTCAAACTTAAGCCCACACTTAATGAACATTTCACATCACTTAACAAGCATTTTAGTCATTTATATTTTTAGATCATTTTTAGTATAATCTTGTAGTTTTAAATAATAGTTTAATTTTTAGTATAAAAAATAGTTTAAAACCAAAAGTTTAGTTTCCTTTTTATATGCTTTCCATTTTAGTAGATTTAGAAAACCAAATCAAATAACTTTTATGCTATTCAAGCTCGAATTACAACTCGAACTTAGATTTCCATTCACCTCTCGTCGAGGAAACGACCCGGAAGGTTTTTGAAATTGCTTTGGTTAAAAGTGAATTTCTTAACCCGACGGAAATAATATACTATACTATAATTGTTTCTATCCTTATTATTACTTATATTATATATTATATATATTTTATACGTATTGATTTGGATGGATCAGTTCGTGATCGAGATATCATTCGAGATCTTGAAAAACAAAGAGATAAATTAGATTTAGATGTCAAAAATTACAAACGGAAAAATGAGGAATTACAAAAGACACATTCGATTTTAAAAAGGCAAATGAGTGAAAAAGAGGATACGTATCATGATACTATTCTAGATCTTGAGGCCAAACTGAAAAAGAATGTTGATCTGATTTTGAAACTTGGTAATTCTTTACAAGGAATGTTTATGCTTGGACCAAAACCATTGTCTGTGTATGACCAACAATTAAAACATGGTTTGGGGTATCCGAATCCTTATACACTCAAGCAAGCAATTTTAAAGTGTCCAAAATTATATGTTGCATCAAGTTTGGGTAATTTAGAAATTCCTTTGAATGTTAGAGATTCTAAGGACACTCTTAAGGATACTTTCAAAAGTCAACAAAAGATGAACGAAAAAATGAATGATCCAATTGCTGTTGCGAACAAACAAAATTGTTGGACAATTAATTACAAACAATTAAATGCGCTTTATAAAGATTTTGTTCCTCAAAAAGAGCTTTCTGTCGAGCAAAAATATTTTCCATCTTCTTCTATTCCCTCGGTTAAGATTCCGGTATCAAAAAATATGCCAAGTGAGTCACCTTTGATCAAAGAATTAGACAAGATAAAAGTATGTTTTGAAAAGCTGACTTTGCTAATACAACAGAACTGTAAAAGAGCAAGCATTTTTTACACATCACCGACAGAGATACAAATCAATGATTTTTGTCAAGATCAAGTTAAACCAATTCTTAACGAGTTGAAGGTTTGTCTTGAATTCTTTCAGAATCTATTTCAAAAGGATATAAAAGAAATGAAAGATGTTTTTGAGTCGACAGAAAGTGAGCTTGATGAACTAGAGAAGCAAAATGATTTGTTGAAAGATTAACTTTTGAAAGCATCACTCAAACAAGATGTTGAGCTGTGTGTGTTGATTAATCATGAATGTGTAGATAAGATCTTAAATGCTGAACTTGAAAAAGTTAAGAAGAAATCTTTTGAGATTCAAGAGGGTTTGGAGGCAAGAATAAAAATTCTTGAAAAAGATGTTCAAAGATGTGAAAAGCAAAGTGTTGATTTTCAATTAAAATTACAACATGAAAAAGAAAAACAAAAATGGGATTCAACTTCAAAGAATAAAACCACAATTCCTCTTGATTACTCTTGGATTTCAAAGGAGAAACTTGAGGATGAGAACGTGTCTTTGGATTTTAAAGTCCAATCTTTGATAAAAGAACGTGATAATGCTAAAATGGAATATAAAAAGCTTTTCGATTCAATAAAAAAGACACGGTCTCAAACTCAAAAGGAAATGGATGAATTAATTGTTCATGTTTCTGAGAAAACATATGCATATGGTGCTATTCGTGCTGAGAATCAGGATCTTTTGTCTACCATATCTGAGTTAAAGACAAGATTGGAAAAAGTTGAAAAAGGTAAGTCTGTAAATACTAAGTTTGACAAAACAAATGGTTCTCAATCTCTTCTTTGTGTCACACCACTAAACAAACACGCTTTTCAAAAGAAAACGGATGTTTCCAAAACAGAAGAAAACCATGTTGTGTCAAAACCAGTCACTTTACAGACTTCATCTAACAAACAAACAGGGGCAAATCAGAACAAAAATGTCATTAAACCAGGAATGTACAGAGTTGTCACAACACAAGAATCACAAATAAACAAGACTAAAAGTGGTTTATCTTCTACAGGAGTGAATGCTACATCTAGAGTTAGAAGACCAATGAGTAAAGATTCAAGTGTTACGAACAGTGTTTTAGTCAACTCTAAGAAAGCAGCAAAGAATGTTTCAGTTTATGTTAGGAAAAATAAGCAAAAAGATAATACATCTGCGAATGTTATTTCGAATAAGGAGAATGTAATTGATGTTGATGTTGCAAACGCTTCTAAAGCGAAAACTTTGTTATGTGTTTCTTGTATGCAAAATGTGCTTATTCCTTGTCATGATAAATGTCTTGCAAAGCATAAATTGAATGTGCGTTCAAATGTTCGTAGAACCTTCTCCACTAATTCTAGAACACCAAAATCTTTAGAAACTACTTACGTAGCTCCTAAGACTAGGTTTTCTAAGAAAGAGACACAATCTAAGACTCTAGATACTACTTCTGTAGTTTCCAAATCTAAGATTGATGTAGAAAGTGCCTCAAAAGCAAAGGATAAGGTTTCTAGTGCGTCTAGGATAAAGAAAACAAATTTGCGCGATAAACCGTTAAGCACATTCATAAAGAACAAGATTCGGACAAGTAGAATTTGGCAAAAGTGGTTTGAATCACAACCAAATGTTATTTGGACTCCTGTAAACATAAAACCGAATGTTGCTAACACTCGTTCATCTGAGAAACCATCGGTTTCAATTAAGAAATGGGTAGTCAAATTGCCCAGTTGTCCAAGTGTTGTCTCTTCTTGTGTTGCAGGTAGTTCAGATCGTTCTGTGGGTTGTTGACAGTGGTTGTTCAAAGCATATGACGGGTGATCGGTCACTATTGAGAAATTTCATTGAAAAATTCATGGGAACCGTTCGCTTTGGAAATGATAATTTTGCAGCAATCACAGGCTATGGCGATTATATACATGGCAATATCACTATTTGTCATGTATATTATGTTGAAGGTCTTGGACATAATCTCTTTAGCGTTGGACAATTTTGTGATGGAGATTTAGAAGTGGCTTTTCGTTCTAATACATGTTACGTACGAAATCTGGAAGGAGATGATTTGCTCACAGGTGGACGCGATTCTAATTTGTATACTATCTCCATTTCTGACATGGCTGCTTCGTCACCCGTTTGTCTCATGTCCAAAGCAACTTCAACAAAGTCATGGTTATGGCACCGAAGACTGTCACATCTTAATTTTGGTACCATAAACGATCTTACCAGACTTGACTTGGTTGACGGTCTACCAAAGTTTAAATATGGAAAGGATCACCTTTGTTCTGCTTGTGAAAGGGGAAAAAGCAAGAAAGCTTCTCATCCACCTAAACTGGTTCCAAGTGATTATTCCAAATTGGAATTACTTCACATGGATTTATGCGGTCCAATGAGGGTAGCTTCGATCAATGGAAAGAAGTATATTCTTGTGATAGTGGACGATTTTTCTAGATATACGTGGGTTTATTTTCTTCGCTCGAAAGATGAAACTCCAGAGATCATCAAGAAATTCATTACTCAAGCTCAATTGAATTACAAAGCCAAAGTTTGTAAGATTCGTACTGACAATGGTACTGAATTCAAAAACGCAACTCTTAAAGCTCATTATGAAAAGTTAGGCATCATGCAACAATTTTCAATTGCTCGAACACCTCAGCAAAATGGAGTAGTTGAAAGACGTAATCGTACTCTTGTTGAGGCTGCTCGCACAATGCTTATCTTTTCTAAGTTACCTAAATTTCTTTGGGCTGAAGCAGTGGCTACAGCTTGTTTTACTCAAAATCGGTCAATCATCCATACACGATACAACAAAACACCTTATGAGCTATTACGCGGTCGAAAACCAAACATTGCTTATTTTCATGTTTTTGAATTTATAACCGACATACCAAAATGATAATGGAGACCATTCATGTCAAGTTTGACGAGCTCACAACAATGGCTTCTGAACACGACTGTTTAGAACCCGAACTTCAACGATTCAACAATTATAATTCATCAGCAGAACCAATGAATAATCCATCCAAAGAAGATTTGGATAATTTGTTCGGTCCAATGTTTGAAGAATATTATGAGCAGAAGTCTTCTGATACACCCATCTATTCCGCTGCACAACCGACTCAAGTTCATGAAGACTCACCTTCCACATCTTCAATCATTGTTGACACACATGAGGCTCCTCCTGTTGTCACTACATCTGACGAACAAACTTCTCAAATCTCTTTGACCGTGGCTGATGAATTTAATCAAGAAGACACTGCTGATTTTGATGGTAATGCACAGTTTGTTCCATATAATCCTCCAAGTCATGAGGAAATTGAGTCATCTACAACGGCTCTAGAACCATCAAATGTGCAGAATTTCCATCAAGTACAACCCTCAACTCACATTTGGACAAAAGATCATCCTCTAGACCAAGTTATTGGTGACCCATCCAAACCTGTCATGACTCGCCAAAGGTTACACACAGATTCTGAGGTATGCATGTATGCTTTAACCGTCAGTACAATTGAACCAAAGAATATCAAAGAAGCTATGGCAGATCACAGTTGGATTGAGTCTATGCAAGATGAGTTGAATCAATTTGAGAGACTTCAAGTTTGGGAACTCGTTCCACGACCAGAAGGAAAGAATATTATTGCTCTCAAATGGCTTTGGAAGAATAAGTGTGATGCTGAAAATATTGTGGTTCGGAACAAAACTCGTCTTGTGGCTAAAGGATATAAGCAGGAAGAAGGCATTGATTTTGAAGAGTCATTTGCTCCTGTTGCTCGTCTTGAGGCTGTTCGGATGTTTATTGCTTATGCTGCTCATAAGAATATCACTATCTTTCAAATGGATGTCAAAACGGCTTTTCTCAATGGTCCTTTGAAAGAAGAAGTCTATGTCAGCCAACCTGAAGGGTTTATTGATCCAGAATTTCCAGATCACGTCTACAGGTTGAAAAAAGCTCTATACGGTCTTAAGCAAGCACCTCGTGCATGGTATGACAAATTGTCTTCTTTTCTAATTGAACATGGGTTCACTAAAGGTATTATTGACCGACAGGACTTTTATCTTTTCGTTCACTTCGAACGTCTTTGACGAGGAAGGACATATTACTTGTTCAAGTATATGTTGACGACATTATTTTTGGTTCAACAAATCCATATTTTCAAACGTTTTTTGCAAATCTAATGAAAAATAATTTTGAAATGTCGATGATGGGTAAACTAAAGTTCTTTCTTGGACTTCAAGTTCATCAATCTCCCCATGGCATATTCATAAGTCAGTCACAATATGCAATAGAGTTGTTAAAGAAACATGGTCTAGATGAATGTGTCTCAATGAGTACACTTATGGCAACTGAGAGGCTAGATGCTAATTTACAAGGCACTCTATGATCAACGACTTTATCGTCGCTATGTTTAGTGGGGCTTATGTACCTAACAGCCAATCGACTAGACATTGCTTTTGCTACTTTTGTATGTGCTCGTTATCAAGCACGTCCTACAGTCTATTCCTCAAAGAGGTGTTAGACGGGATCTACTTTCGCGTACTGAGACAGTCCTATAACATGGGCTAATATGGTATTCGAAGGATTCCAGATTTGAACTAATTGTATATTCAGATGCAGACCATGAGATTGTAAAGTGATTGTTAAAGCATTCAGGAGCGGATTGCAATTTTAGGTGGGAAACTTGTGAGTTGGAGTTCAAAGAAAACAAGTTTGCTACTGCGATTGTATAATGCTGAAGGTGAATATGTTTCCCTTGTTGCATGCTTTGCCACAAGTTATTTGGATGCGCACTCAATTGCTTGACTATGGATACAAGTACAATCGGATTCCGATGTACTGTGATTCCAAGAGTGCCATTGCTATATCATGCAACCCAGTCCAACATTCTAAGACAAAACACATAGACATCCGGTATTATTTTATTAAGGAACATATTGAGAAAGGTACTGTGGAAGTTTACTTTGTCGGGACAGAATACCAAAAGAACGCTTTGAGTATCTAGTTCATCGCATTGGTATGAGATGTATGACTCCAACACAGTTGGAAAGCCTGACAAAGTTCTCTTTTTGAAAAAGACCATACATCAAAAACATGTAAATATATTTTCAAAAACGAAAGAAAAAAATTGAAAAATACAAAAATACAAAAATACAAAAAGATTTGTCATATTTTTCATATTAAAAAAATTAAAATTATTATTTTTCAAACATATACATCATTTAAAAAATAAAATAAAAACAATGATCTCTCAAATAAACTATAATTGAAAAATGCTATATTTTCAAGGGGGGTTTTTATTTTTAATTCAACCATCTTTATTTTTAGACTACGAGCTTAGTATGATTTATTCCAAGGGGGAGTTTTTAATAATGGTAAACAAATTTTGAAATGACTTCATTACTCGAGGGGGAGTTTTTGAAAAATCAAAATTGAAAGTCAGAATGTTAAACTAGAGGGACTGAAAGTGTAAATTCTAAAACTTTTTCGGTGGCTATAAATGGAAGAAAGATTTTTCATTTTCACTTTTCTTTTACCGAGTCAATTTATCGAGTTTTGAGTAGAAAAAACATAGAATGTCTTTCGAGTTCATTACAACAGATCACAACTATTTTTTATCTCAAACTAGTGGGTACAACTTGTGATTAAGATAATAGATGATTTTGCATTATCGAGTTTAAACTTGGTAAAATTTAGGATTACCGAGTTTGTGTTTAAGCAACAAGATTGAAATCAAGGATGATATGAAACTATGTTTATGGAAAAATAAGTGATAAATAGCTTAGGAATGGATAATTAGTAGCTAAAATTGAAATTCGGCAGTATATTGTGTTCATCGAAGTTTGATTATTATCGAGTTTCAATTTTTGTCTAACTGTTTGACGTCTGAAAAATGATAATAAAACATAAAAGAATCGAGTTTGGTTCCTACATAAGTTAAAATGAATCATGGTTTATATAGTTTGAGAAATTCAGTAATAGTCAAACTAGAAAGGGTTAAATGGTCAAACTCAGAAGGGTCAAAACGTCAAACTCGGTGGAGTCAAGAAGTCAAAATTCAATAGAAATACGTTTGTGGAAACATGAAGTTGTTTTGCGAAAGAAATAATTTTGATGATTAATGCTTATGATGATTAATGCTTGAATGTCTGTGGAACAAAAAGATCAGTTTCTCATGTGTGGTGAACAAATCAAATAATTTTGAAAAAGAAATCAAGTTTCTAAGAATTCTAAACTGTGGGACATATATATCTATTAGTAATTATTTAAGTGGACTAAGTCATGTCCGGTTCCAACCATTTTCTGCAATGAACAGAATGAGGAGTGAGTGACTTAGTGTCCATTCAATTATCAAATTAGATATGTTTGTCTTCATTGTTTAGAAATCATGACAAAAGTAAAAGTGCAAAATGTTTTATAAACTTTAATCTGAAAATCCAAATCTCAATTGTTTAAGCAGACTAAGACATGTCCGGGTTTAGGCATTTTTTTGCAGTATGAAACAGAATGATGAGTGAGTGTTCTTAGTGTCCATTCATTTGAGGGTTTGTGATTATCAAGGAAAGTTTTTGTCAAAGATTTCTGGGAAAAAGTTCTCCAAAAATATGTTTTGGTTGTTAAAAATGATACTCTTTACAAAACAATTTTAAGAGATAGTTGGAAGATTTCTCTTTAATGTTTAGTAAGAGTCTTGATTTAAAATCAAAAGAGAAATCTTCATCATTCTTGAAAGAGTATCATGTCCAAACAATTTTATGGTGAGAAAATTCTAAAAACAGTAATGAGTGAGAAAAAATCCAACGCGAACAAGCAAATCAAAAAAGTGGTGTTCGATATACAGGAATTTCCAGAACACAAAAATGAGAAATCACAAAGAATAATTCGAATAAAGCGTATGGAAGTCATGTGCTATAGAAAAGCAAGAACAAGCACTATGAGAAAGAAAATTGATCCAAAATATGTTCCAAAAGAATGCCAGTAATTAAAAAACAAACAGAGTGGAAAAATGACCAAAAATGTCAAAAGAATTATTTGTTACCTAACATCTTCATTTTATTCATTTCAGTAAATCATCATGGCACAACAAAACTGTAGCTGACGTTCATCCAGACGAACTTGATCTTCTGAAAAAACAATTTGGATCTTATGGATGCGATCAAGAAAGTTGATCTTGAACATGTGCATTGCCCATGGAAAGGCAAAAATTATGCACAAACATCATCATGATTCATCATTAAGATTTAGCATTGAGCTCTTCCTCTGTTAACATGGATATATATGGCTCAGTTCTGGCATACTCTAAAGGAAGACGGTTCAAAGTATAAGCTCAGGTTTATGTTTGATATAACACCCTGTGTTTTCAAGTCTTTAACGACGTCGATAAACCTACTATTTATTTTTAGTGTCGTACGCGTTTGCTTGTAATTTATGAAAATTAGTTTACATCGCGTAGGCTAAAACATTTAGGTTCAATTTAAAAGGGCAACTATCAATTAAATGTTTACCATCAAGCAAGAGGTTATATAATTATTGTGAGGATAATTATTAACTTTGTTCATTTGATTTTATTATCGGATACATAATAAGATTATATGTTTCGCGATTAAATTACCGTTTAGGCACTCCCGGAACCACAAAAACTTTTTACGCTTCAACAAATACCTCTTTTTTCTATACCCTTACATAAAAATTACATTAAATATATTTTAATTTACCTTTGTTTGCGAAAATCTTGCATATTATACAAGCATTATATGCAAAACTCTTTATTTTGTCAAATAAGGCACATACCTCTTTATGGCACACCATACCTCATTATGAAAAACTCCTTCACATTCCTACCTTGGCTAGACCATGCCATGGAAATACTTGAAACCATACTTTGTTACTGACCATGCTTTGTACCATACTGTCATGTATAATAAAGAGAAGTTAAAAAAATACATTAAACCACTTACTAGAAATTCAAACATCACCATCCCTTTTCTCCTTACATGGCTACCGGCATGTAACAAGACACAACACAAATCCATAGCATTTTGTTTTAAAAACCCATACCACATTATACAACATACATTATAAGTTATTCTAAGTGTTGCAACCATTGAATCACATTTGCAAGTTATAATCAAGTAAAAGCAAGATTAGGGTTTTCTTGAGAAAACTAGGGTTTCTTAAGTGCAAGCTTTGGTTTTAAGGCTAAAACATCGGGTTTAGATTTGTTTTTCAATACATCATCACCTTATGCATAAGGTCTTCCTTAAACCTTTATGGTTCTTAGTTTATGAGTTTTTTTATATATATGATCTCGCTAGTGTTAGTGAAGCCTCACATTAGGAATACTTTTGAACATGAAAAATATAATTTTTCTTGTGATTATGATTTTATGCACTTTCTCACATGTTATGATGATGGTAATATCATGAAATAAAGGATATATAAGTCTTGTACAATCTTGGTTTAAGTATAAAAAGTTCATATGTAAACTTGTAAATAAAAGTTAATTAAGAAAGTTATGATTTCATGTAAAGTAAATATTATGTCTTGTGATTTGGACACTATGAATTTATGAACATTTTATATGTATAAACATGTGATATATATAATTATAAAAGACTTGTGGTAAATTGTGAGGTTGAAAAGTATATAAAACATATTATATAAATAAATTAATTATAAAAGATCATTTTGGGACAGAAAGTTTTCGAATTCCAAACAGGGGATTTTATGTTTTTATAAGATAATACAAATCACGACGATTCCGAAAAGGTAAGAAACTTGTTAAACGGATTAATAACGAAAAAGTTACGTTAAAAACGAGTTATACGTTAATTAAACGGAGTTTATAAAATAATTTTTATAAAATTTATATCAAACAGCAAGTTTGATATTTTTAACATTATTACCATATTTTTAGGATTCCAAATTTGATAAAAGAATCGTAATTGTTCAATTATTAACAAAACAGTTATGAATTTCGCAAGTTGACGGACATAATAATACTCTTTATAAAACTATTTTTATAATTGTTACTATTATGACAGAAAGAATAGTTTTTTTTTTGTTAAACATCATAAAATTATAGACTTTCAAAAAACGAGAAACGTTCTCGAATGGAATCGTTAAAAACGGAGAGCTATAACGAATAAAATACGACATTTACGGGTTTTACGACAACAAAAACGATTTAAATAAAAGTCATATCTGGTGTGAACAGTAAAGTTACTGTTCACCAGAGGGTCAAATACGGAAAATGACAATTTATGATATCTTGTCATTAATACGAAAAGATGGATCTTTAGAAACGCATGAATCGGGCTCTTAAAACGCGGAAAGTTACGCAAGTTTACTTATAACGGAAATTATAAAAGTTTAACTCTTACTAATCACAATTTTTCAAAAAACCATAGTTGTGTGATTGAGCTTGATTGAATAGTATGTGGTTGTCAAAGTACTTTATTATAGGGAGTTTCTTTTGGAGGCATCTTCGGGATGGCGTTTCGACGAGTTGTTGGATTTACGATTTAAAGTGTCCTAACTCTCGAACGTCATGTCATGACCTCTTTAATTTAATGATAGCACGACGATAGTAACGATATAACAACTATATGACTACGCGCGCAAAGTACTTGTACTTATACGGGACCTTATGTTATTTTAGGTTGCATTCGATCTTTTACGTGACGCTTTATCTGCGATATTTGGATTATCTGAACTCAAGGTGAGTTCATAGCCCCACACTTTTTACAAGTTTTACTGATTTACTATTATTTGGGGTGGAAACATGCTTTGTTTTACAAATTGGAAGCAAGTATTGTTACATGATTGCTAAGTACCGATAACCCAAATTAAGACCATTATCATGAAATGTCAATTGAATAGAATGTAGTGGGAATTACTTTTATGTTTGAGGCGTGAATGTTTTATTTAATAGATCTATTCGGGAAACAGACTCACCGTTCGGCGTGACTAGCTTCAACTAGATAAACGAACTTATAGCATGTCGAATTTGGGTTGTTTTCGGGTTTAAAACATCTATGCGGGCAGAAGGAAATTGCAATATATAGTCTTATTGCCAGTATGATCGTCGAGCTTCAGTTGTCATGAGCTTAGTGTAAATGTAATCTATTTTTGTGAGATCTGCATGTGTTGCATTATCACTAAAAAGTCTTGCGGTCCTACACATCATGATTTTATCAAACCTATGAATTCACCAACATTATTGTTGACGTTTTTAAGCAATGTTTTCAGGAGATCAATAGCATGGGATGCCAAGGAATTGCATTGGGTTATATTTTGGTTTGCACGCTTAATGTTTTAGGTGCATCCATATTTGGGGAAATGGATTGTCAACTTTAGTTATATCGACATATGTACAAGTAAATGCTATATGCTTTGGTATTAAATCTTTCAATTAAAATCCAATGTATCAATTTTAAATCGACTTTTTGTGTCGTTAATATATTCCTTGTGCTATTATCGTGATGTTACACGCCCCGGTACCCGTATTCAGCTGCGACCCAAATTTTGGGGGGTGTTACACAGATTGGTATAAGAGCCAAGGTTATAGAGAACCAGGTCAAATGTTTTTGCTGGGACTTATAACCATTTTCAAACAACGAATTCATACAACGGGTTTGTACACGGGACATACATATGTGCATACATTCATGCATACACTAGTTGATTGCATTAGTGGGACTAGATGCATTTATAATTGATATACGTGCTTATATTATAGTACGTATATTACTATGAGGGTATATTATATATATACAAAAAAATGAAATATTACTAGAAAAAATCTTAACTCCCATACCTATACCATCCTTAGTATCAACTCCAACTCCATCACTAATACCCAAATCTGTAACAGCCTCTGCATCAACAGTACCAATCTCCATATGCTCCTCTCTGCTATCCTTGGGTGAGTATGGATCTCTGAACCTCTTGCGAGGTGGTAAAATATCAGCATGAGTAAGGGCTATCGATCTTGAAACAAGAGTAGATGATGGTACCAAAGTAGTAGGGGATTTGCATCTCTTATGAGATGGTCCAGCAGAAGGTGAAGATGAATCCAATGACCTCTTAGAAGATGATTCTAGGGATGACTCTGATGTGAACGATGGGTAAGGAGTAGACAATGCTACAGACCTCCAACGTCTAAACGCCTCACTATATCATGGAGTCATAACCGGGGGATAAACCAACCTAGATGATGCAACTCTAGTCGATGGTCCTGAATGAGACTGACCTGATGCATCGCATCCTGAAGAATGAACTGATGATGTGTCTGACATTGAATCTGAAGGTGAACCAGAAGAAGTATCTAATGAAGAATTCAAAGATGAACCAGAAGAAGATGAGTCTGAAGTAAAATTTGGTGAAGAATGACGATCTGATGAACGATGAGATACACGTCTCTATGAAAGTCTACGAGTAAGAAAAGGTCCAACTCTCTTCCTCGCAGTCAACTTACGCGACCCATTATGGTGGGTGCGGTAAGGTCGACCGAAAGGGATAGCCTCACCGAGTCGGACAAGAATCGTTGGCCGTCGACGAATCCCAGGTAGGGCAACAATAGGGGCAAGGGGAAACTCAGATGATGATGCAAGAGTGTCATGAGATGATGATCTCGACGCTGAGGATGGCCTAGATGCGGCCTCGTCCCTCCACCTCAAAACCATAGCATCATGAAAGGTAAGAGACTCATGCCTCTCGGGTCTCTGCTCAGCAGGCTTGGACTCACTGTCTGCGTCCGAGTCATCAAAACACAAGAAGGGTGAAACCAATGGTAACTCTGGTGCTAGGGGTAAGGAATCCTTCGATGGATCAGAATCAGAAGAAGATGAATAATCCACCAAATCAAGCACTCTGACAGGTAAGGTGACAGAAACTGCTCCCACCTCCGGTGCAACTAAGGGATCAGCAGGAACAATGCAAACCTTAGCAGGAACCACAGGGATAACGGGGATAATGACAAGAATAGTGCCAAAAAGAATCACTCACAGGACATGAGAACCCACACTATCCTCAGATGAATCCAACGAAATAGGAATAACATAAGCTGCCATAACCTGCACAAGCAAAAGTTTATATAAATCTCTTTATATGAAACCATGCTAAGTACGTGCAATGCCAAGAAAATAAGTATGATGCTAAATATGATATGGCAAAATGATGTATAACGTAATTATGGCAATACGATATATAATCCGTAATTTTATATATATATATATATATATATATATATATATATATATATATATATATATATATATATATATATATATGCTATTAATATTAGATATATATAAGCATGTAAGAACACGTAGGATCACATACTGGTTATAGACCAGACCCAGTATAAGCTACGCTGGTTTTTTCACTATATCCTTAGCTCTGGGATACCAATATTTTTACACACCCAAATGGGGCATAGAAGATACGTGTCCGGTACGGCGTGATTATTGCATACATCACACAAGATCAAGTGAACGACCACTATATGGACGTTTGATAAAACATAACTCGTTACTTTGATTTAAAATAATAGTCTTTAAAAATATTCTTGACATAAATTGAAATAGGTTTTAACGGAGCTTAGACAAATGTAGCGGGAATCATAACATGTTTTAAGACTGTTGGTGATTTATTGATTTGAATGAATACAAAAAACAATTATACATAAGACAAAATACTGAATCAACAAGGATCAAAAGTAAACAATTTGGAATTCAACAAAAGATGGAGGATTCTAATGATCTTCTTAAAGATTTGCTCAAAGTATGAAGAGTAAATATTAGAATGATTTGTTTCCTTATATTTTTACTATTTGGTTTCTTTTGTTAGTCTTATGGACTTCTCTATATAAAGATGATCTCTAGAATTGTTTTATGTGTGGTATGTGTATGATTTGTGCTCAAGGAAACGGATGTAGGAGTCGCCCTAGAAAGAATACGTGTCCGGAGGCATGACATCATTGCATAGATCACACAAGATCAAGTAAACGACCACTATATGGACGTTTGATAAAACATAACTCGTTGCTTTGATTAAAACAAAATAAGTCTTAAAATATTCTTGACATAAATGAAATAGTTTTAACGGAAGCTTAAGACAAATGCAGCGGAATCATAACATGTTTTTAAGACTGTTGGGATTTATTGATTTGATGATACAAAAACAATGATACAAAAGAACAAAATAATGAAACAACAAGGATCAAAGTCAACAATATGGAATTCAACAAAAGATGGAGGATTCTAAATGATCTCCTTAAAAGATTTGGTCAAAGATATGAAGATAAATATTAGGAAGATTTAGTTTCCTAATACAATTAGGTTTCTTTTGTAAGTCTTATGGACTCTCTATATAAAGAGATCCCTAGACATAGTTTATGTGTGTGTTATGTGTATGATTGTGTGCACAAGAAAAGATGTAGACGTCTAGAGTATGTGGTTTACCCTCAAGATCAAAGTGTCTTTGATCCTGTTACAGTTAGGTAATCGTTCTATATTGATCACATAGAATTGGGGCTTGTATGTAATGAAAAACTTTGTAAAAATAACATTGTTCTTTATTTAAATTCCGCTGCGTATCAATACTTTGTTATTTTTTTTATCCTAGGAGCTTTTTAAACAATTTTTAACAATTGGTATCAGAGCCTGGTGGTATGGTGGACAAGTGATTAGAGATTCGTGGTGATGACTGGTTTGAAACCTTATAATTTTAGGGTTTTCTTTTTGGTTATTCCAATCATTGATTCTTGGGTCGTTCATGGTTCGTGTTACTGTTTGATGGGTGTTCATGCTTGAGTTGCTGCTATGATAAAATATGTGAAGGCATGATTACACACATCTGATGGTATGGGTCTGTTCGTGGTTTGTGGATAGGGATTTTGTTAAACAGGTATATTGGTTGCTGCGATTTCAAGATGTGAGGAGTCTTTGGTGGATCCTATTAGAATTGAGGGTCTGGATGATTTGGTTATCATTCTATATAGAATACTGGTATAAGAAAAAAGCAAGATGTCAATGGGAATTCTTTAATAAAACCTATTCTTAAACGTTCAAGTGATGCTGACAACGTCAAGTCTGCTGGTGTTGAATCTGAATTCGAGGTCAGTTTGGCTAATCTTGGTTCAGGTGATAGGATAAACAGGTTGGATAACCAGGATGGATAAACCTTCTAATTTCAGGGTTTTGTATTGGTTGTCTTGGTGCGTTGAAGATGTTCTTCCATTGGTGGTAATCGTTGATTTTCTTACTGATTGTTAGGGTTTCATAAACATCAGGTTGTGTTTAAAGATGTTTATTGCGTAGTTTGCTACACGTGCTCTTGGGATTGATCCTGGTGTTTATCATTTGGTGATTGGTCATGACTTAAAACCTTAACAAGACCTCATGGAGTTTGTACACTCATCCTGGTTTGTGGTTATGATTCACAGTTTTAGGATGGGATCTGTTATGATGTGAAAACCTTAATTCTTAGGGTTTGTATTCATTCCCATTCTGGTATGTTTTGGTGTGATCTCATTGGCTGCTTTATGTTTATTAATCTTATGATTAGGATTTCGTTCTTCCTCCTCCCTAATAATTGGCAATATATGAAGTCTGTTCATTATCAATAGGATCATAGCTTTGTGATACACTTTGTGGTTTTTATGGTAAGAATATGATTATGGCAGATCCGAATCATAAACGGATTGGCATTGAAAGTAACTGTTAGTGCTGCCAATTATGTATTAGTGCTTATAGTATATTTTTAATGCTGTCAATGTAAGTTAATGTGTTACTACTGCCAAGAATACATTAATACTGCTTCTATACATTAATGCTGCCATGGTAAGTTAGTACTGCTACTTATATGTTTCTGCTACCAAAGCAAACAAAGAAAAGATTAATACTACTACTAGACTTTAAATGGAAAGTTGGTCGACACAAGGAACGTTGGTTCTGTTATGATGTTTGTTACATTCAAAAGGTCGACACAAGCTAAGGATGGAAGTTTGGTGTTCATTGATAGGTTAGTACTGCTCGTTTAGGTTAGTACTGCTAGGTTTATTAATGCTGCTGTTGATAATGGTATTTGTGTTGCCCGTATATGTTAATGCTGCCCGAATAAACTTAGTATTGTCAGGCTTAAAATGAAAGTTACAACTATTGGGTTTAAAAAAGTTGTATGGTGAATGTTATGAATACTATTGTTGGCTGGCTTTCTCACTTAACATATGAGTTGGATTTTCATATATAAGTAAAGGGAAAAATTGATTGCAAGAAGGCAGAATGTTGATGTTATTGAGCTAAAATGACAAAAAGGCTATTGTTTTTTGGGATTTATAAGAAGAAGTGATTGCGGGGATAATCCTTTATTATTTATTTAACGATGAAGTGGAATTTTCATGAGTGAGTGTTCTTATCATATCTTAAAGTCGAGTTTGGTTGGTTTTTTTGGACTTGGAAGATAATCTTGTTCAGTGCCTTTAAAAACAGAAGTTAACGAAGACTTGTCTAATCTAGCAATGTCTGTGATTACCAAACTTTTGGTGCTCAATGCGCACATTTGCTATCACTTAAAGGAGTTACGTTGTAGTGCTCAATGTCTCAGTTGGATGAGGATTTTGTCAAGAGATTGAGGTCTACTTATATATCATTAGTATGAATTTGGAGTCATGTGGATAGTACAAGACATAAGACATAAGTTTGGGTTATTCTACTTCAGCATCAAGTTTTGTTAATATCTGAGTTTTCTT
This sequence comes from Tanacetum coccineum, assembly GCA_026074375.1. Classification (NCBI taxonomy): domain Eukaryota; kingdom Viridiplantae; phylum Streptophyta; class Magnoliopsida; order Asterales; family Asteraceae; genus Tanacetum; species Tanacetum coccineum. The sequence goes on from BQNB010075543.1 coordinate 17,111, forward strand.
CATCAGTAATCATTACTAAGAAGCCAACAGAATTTGAGATTCAAAGAGTATGGTTAAACATATCTTGTTTCAGGGAAAGCATATTTGATAAAGTGTTTAACCATTACTTGTACACTTGAGGGAAGGTTTTGATTCCTTACTACTTGCTCTAAAATCATTATTACTACTGATAGTTTTAAGTTTCATTCGCTTGATTCATTTATCTTATTATGCGTAATGGAGGGTGTAATTGTGAAATTGGAATATATAAGGATTAGAAGTTTATGTTATGGTTTTTATAACAACCTGTAATTTTCAATTCAATGTAATTATTCATTATTAAATTAGATGCACTGTATCTATCCATCTATTTATACCACCTTTTCTAAGGGAAAATATTTCACTTTTATTCCATTATGCACGGTAAACTTGCATCTTAAAGTAATACGAGCTCACGCAAACCTCTCTACATGGCTCTATATCTATGTTTATATCATATAAACATCCTAATATGTCAAGTCTATATCCTAATATCATTTTTACTAAGTACATTATCCATTTAACGTACTTTTCAAAACATTATATCAAAACAAGCACTAAACGTTAACGTTTACATCAAAACCCTAATTATATGTAATGTATACATATAAAACGAATGTGTAAGCCTTCAAACATATGTACAAGTGTACAACGCACAATATTTGAATCATATTTTCCCTCTAAGTCAATGTACAACTCATTTAAGCTCAATGTATAAGTCAATAATGCCTAAAAACCTAATTAGGTCATTTATAGCTCTAACCCATTGTTTTAAACTTTTACACCACTTTAACACAAAGGTACATTCACTTAATGCTGATTTTAAAACCTTTTAAACCTAATCCCTTATTCTATCTAAAACCCAAAATCTAAATCCCTATAAACCCAAAACAAAACCCTAAAACCCTAAATTTCACGGTACCTTAAAACTAAAATCCTAAACTATAATTAAGCCCTAAAACTTGAAAATCCTTTAATGTGTTTTCATAGTTCTTTGAGACGTCGATATTATTCTATTTATTTTTAGTGTTGTACGCGTTTGCTTGTAATTTCATGAATTAAGTTTAAATCGCGTAAGCTAAAAATTAGCGTTCAATGTGATCGGGCATCAAACAATTAAATGTTTACATTAAGCAAGGGTTATATAATTATTTTGAGAATAATTATTAACTTTGTCCATTTTATTTTTATCGGATACGTAAAGTGTATACCTGTTTCATGATAAATTGGTTTTTTTAGGCACTCCCGGAAAACACGAAAACTTTTTCTACGCTTCACAAAACAAATACCCACTTTTATACCCATTACATAAAAATTATAAAAATTATTATCATCTATATCCTATGTATGCCGAAATACTTGCAAATTGTACAAGTTATTATATCAAATCTCATCACTTTGGTCAAACATGCACCAGGCTTCTTTTAATGGCTCATACCTAGCTTACCTTGACAAAGACCATGACATAGACCATCCTAAGACCCAAGCATCCCTAGAACCTTACCTTTGTCCCCATTGACCTTGTCCTACACCATATTTCATGTCGTCTTATAAGATATTAGCTCTCACCATTGCATATACCTTACCAAAAATCTCAAAACCGCCCTTTTGGCTCCATATAGCTCACGGCACAAACCAAGGCCCCAAGCAAACCCATACAAAATTTTATTCAACCCATACACTTCTATACACATCCATCTTAAGATATTCTAAGGTGTTTCCAAGCATTGGATTACCTTTTTCAAGTATTAATCAAGAAAAGTGAAGATAGGGTTTTATCTTGGAAAGCTAGGGTTTTTATTGTGTAAGCTTTGGTTTTGAATCTAAACACGGGTTTAGCATTCATTTCTCATCTCATACATCATCCCTAAGGTCTTTTAAATTCCTTTTTATACTTTTTATTTTCTTATTTCTATGTGTTATATGTTATATATGCTAAATCAAAAATCCCTTAAGGGACTTTTAAATATTGTAAAAAGAGTTAAACACTTATGTTTATGAATTACAATTTTTTTCATTTGGGTCACATGGTCTTTTATATCTGGAAAATAGAAGTACAAATTTGTTAAACGTGTTGTTTAAGTATAAAATGGTTAGTATAAATTAGGGTTTAAAGTTTACTTAAAATAGGTTGTGATTAAAAGTTTTGCATAAAAAGTATAAAAGGGTGTTTTGTTCGAACCTTCATACAGTAGGTTAGTCATTTTATAAACATTAATAAACCTTAGACGATTCCAAAATGATATAAGAAACTCAAAAAAAAAAAATCCGATTTATAACGAAAAAGATGACGTTAATTACGGGTTTTACGACAAAACAAATTCGATATTTTATAAAACTCATGTCTGTTCATGAACAGTAAATGTTTACTGTTCCATCAAGGGGAAATTTTTATGAAAAATGTCAAATATCGATATTCTCGTTTAATTCGGAAAAGATAGGGGCATATGAAACGCGGAGAATCGGGTTTCTAAAACGCTGGGAAGAAGTTACGCCAGTTTACTAAAACGGCAATTTTAAACGTTTTAACTTATTAAACACAACTATACCATAACCAATTAGTTGGTGATTGAGCTTTTTAGAATTTTATGTGGTGTATCAAAGTACTATATTACGGGACTTTCATAATGAGGCCTCTTCGGATGCGTTTCGACGAGTTGTTGGTTTACAGATTTAAAGGGTCCTAACTCCTCGATACGTATGTCATGACCTCTATAAATTATGAGAGCTCCCGAACAATCGTTACGAAGGTAACAACTATAAGATTATATTCAAGTTACTTTGGGTTACTTATACGACCTATGATAATTTAGGTTGCATTCGATCTTTTACGTGACGCATTATCTGCGATATTTGGATTATCCGAACTCAAGGTGAGTTCATAGCCCCACACTTTTTACAAGTTTTACTGATTTACTATTATTTGGGGTGGAAACATGCTTTGTTTTACAAATTGGATGCAAGTATTGATTACATGATTGCCTAAGTACCGATAACCCAATTAAGCCCATTATCATGATACTGTCAATTGCATTGATGTAAGTTGGGAATTAATTATTTTGAGGCCGATGTTATTTATTAGATCTATTCGGGGAATCGACCTCCCGTTCATGGTGACTTGCTATCACCGAGATCGAAACGTTATAGCATGTCGAATTTTAGGGTGTTTTTTAGGAGTTAGAACATATAACGGCTGAGTTAGCATATTATGGAACAGACTGTCGAGTTCAGTGTCATGAGCTTAGTGTAATATGTATTTAGTCTTGCGATCCTACATATTATGATTTATCAAACCTATGAATTCACCAACATTTTTGTTGACGTTTTTAAGCAATGTTTTCAGGAGATCAATAGGCATGGGATGCCAGGGATGCATTGGGTTACATTTTGGATTGCACGCTTAAAGATTTAGGTGCATCATGTTTTGGGGAAATGCAATGTCAACTTTTGTAATATTCAACAATGAACAAGTAAAGCTATATGCTTTTGTATTAAGTCTTTCAATTAAATCCAATGTATCATTTTAAACGACTTTTTGTGTCGTTCTTATATATCTTGTGCTATTGATCTTGAAGTAACACGCCCCGGACCCTTATTCTGCTGCGACCCAATTTGGGGGTGTTACAGATTGGTATCAAGAGCCAAGGTTATAGAGAACCAGGTCAAAATGTTTTTGCTGGACTATAACCATTTTCAAACATTGCATTCATAAAAAGGGTTTTTATGGGACACACACTAGTTGTTTGCATTAGTTAGTTTTACTAGATGCTTACATGACATACTAGTTGATTGCATTAGTGGGACTAGATGCATTCATAATTGATATACGTGTTTATATTATAGTACGTATATTACTATGAGGGTATATTGTATATATACAAAGATGAGTTTGCATTCTTTCGCGCAACTCTACAATTATTTATATAAGGGCTATTTTTTATTATTAATTGCGGGGAATATTTTCTTTAGGCAAGGTAGTACGATAAGCTCGTGGTCCTCAAGCGCTACTAATCATTATGATATCGAAATGGATAATACTTACCATCATTCATTTATGCCATAAGTGCATACTCATATTTACCATACCAGCCTTATATAATATATTTATATAAGTTAAGTTTTGCTCGTTGCAAGCAATTATGTTCTCATTATCGACGGTTACCTACACGTCTGTTTTGTTTATATTATTTCCGGCCATTAGAGATTCCAAGTAGTAAAGCTTCTGATGAGGTAGCATCGAGGGACCAATGAAGGATCAGCCTCGATCTGCTGATGCCTCCCACAGCTCTCACCAGGTACATTTTGACTTCGATCAGGAAGAGGATAAGGAGGACCATGGAGGTCCTGCTGCCATCCTGCCGAGGATGAGACAATTTTTGATAATGAGTCATCTGATGATGATGACAATGATGATGATGTTGTGAAGGATAAGGAGGACAAGGAGGAGGAGGAGCACCTAGCTTCGCTGAACCCTTCTGTTGTACGTACAGATGTTCTTAGTCCCTAAGATGAGAATACAGAGGCATTGGAGATGATTGAGTCTTACTTCTACACACACACCACTCTACCACATCCATATATCTTGTCTTTTGAGACAAATACGTGCAGTACGGATGTCTATTGTAAAGCCTCATACCCAACTATCACATTGCTGAGACATGATTAAGAGTTTTTGCTGTTGCGATACCTTCACCGTTACACCACCAGAGAATGTGAGTCACTTAAAGATACATAAGAGTCTAGCAGCTAGAATCTTGAGGAGGCACCTAGCCCATAGGACAAATCATTTGTCAGTGTAGCTTGTATTATATCCCAAAAGCTGGTACTCTTTTACTTCATGTAAATGATTGTATTAAAGTATTAACCTACGTGTTGGTTATTGATCCATTGCTACTGTATGATGGGGATTTATTTAAGCATGGTTTCGTGATTTTTCTTATATCTTCATAACATATATGTTGGGATCACGGAGTGTCATGATTTTCTGTGGATAAAACTTAATAGACATTTTGGATTCCCTGTGATTCCAGAAATAATGACAACTGTTAATCAAGGGATGAGTGTTGATAGGAAAATTGAGCGAGTTGTTTGGGCCAGAGAAGTGGCTAATAGATCAATGCTATTGCTATGAAACGTGGGATCAAGGGCAATACAAGAGGGATTGCCCAGAGCGAAAGAACCAAAGTCATAAAAACCATATTAGAGGTACTAGAGCACATGGAGTGGTGCATACCTTAAGAGGATGAGAAACCGATCAAGGCCCTAACAACGTTAAGGATGAGATCGAAGCTTAAAAGAGAAAGTTGACTAGCCTTGCCTAGCAAATCCTAAGTTGAAACTATCTTAGACTTTATCTCCTTAGGAGTTCTCGTTGTATTTCCCTTAAATTTCAGTTGTACGAATGATTTCAAATTATCTATACAATTATCGTATTAGGAGAATTTCGTTAATACTTAACTTAGGTTCTAACTTACTATTACCGAAACTACTCTCTCGAATAATCATGAAATTAAAACGCTTATTTTGACGAAATTGAGCATTGCATCGTTAGTCCTCAATTATAAATGGCTGATAAAACTATGTATTATTCAGGAAGTACCATGCGTGCTGTGAGAGTAGTCACTCAAAAAAAAAATAAAAAAACCTCTTGTTAAGAAAATACAATTTTTACTTATATATGTTTTGTGGGATATTCATAGAACGCGTTTACTTTTGGAAATGAATTTAGTAACCATATCAACTAAGAGAACCTTACTCCGTCTTACTATAAAGTTGGAATTCATCTGATACCAAACTATGCCGAGAAGCCAAGACACATTATGTCGCTCCTAAGCAATTTCGCTATCGAATTTGCTCGCCATTAGAGATCTTACTAAATTCACCATTCAAAAATCTCAACTTCATACCCGTAGAATACTTGGTAGTTTCGATGCTATAATCGTTATAGATTGGTTGGCGAAGTACCAAGCGGTCATTGTGTGTGCCGAGAAGATTGTCCACATCCCTGGGGAAAATGAAACCTCTAAATAATACATTGTGGAGACGGGAAAGTAACCCGGGAAATGCGACACGATTTTAAAATATCATTTCGTCATTGAAAACGCAAATAGTACATGCAAAAAGGATTTTCCCATCTTTCTGGGCACATGTCACTGCAAAGGAGGGTTTTAAAGGACAAGTCGGAGAGAAGCGACTTAAGGGGTACCAATAGTTCGAGACTTTCCATGAAGTATTTCCTAAGGACTTCGCCGGGTCTTCAATATGTCTCGACAAGTGAGAGTTTCACTTTTGATTTGGTACCTGGGTGCAGCACCAATAGCACGGGCCACCTGATCGAATTCGCCTTCCGAAATGAAGAGTATCTGAGCAACTAAAAGAGACTATCGACAAAGGCTTTATAAGACCCAGTTCCTCACCTTGGGGAGCTCCGGTCTTGTTTGTTAAGAAGAAGGATGGATCATTCCGGATGTGCATTGACTATCGGGAATTAAACAAACTAACAGTGAAGAACCGTTATCCACTTCTAGAATTTGATGATTTATTTTGATCAGTTCAAGGGCGAGTGTCTACTTGAAAATCGACCCTAAGGTCAGATATCACCAATTGAGGGTTCAAAAAAGAGGACATTTCTAAGGACTTCCTTCAGAACTCGTTATGGCATTCGAATTTCAAGTTATGTCGTTGGTTTGTTGCCAAACGCACCTGCACGCTTTCATGGACCTTATGAATAGGGTTTGTGTAAAACCATATCTGCGAATAATAATTCGTGATTTTATATTGACGATATTCTGATATATTCGAAGAACAAACAAGAACATGAAGAACACCTTAAGCAAATCTTAGAATTGCTTAAGAAGGAGGAGTTGTATGCCAAGTTTTCCAAATGTGAATTTTGGATTTCCAAAGTACTGTTCCTCGGTCATATGATCGATAGTGAAGGAATTCATGTGGATCCAGCCAAGATTGAAGCCATTAACGATTGGACATCTCCTAAGCACCATCGGAAGGTTCGTTATTTTTAGGTCTTGTTGGGTATTACCAAAGATTCATTAAAGGGTTTTCAAAGATCGCCAAACCAATGACTAAGCTTACTCAAAAGAAGGTCAAGTTTGTTTGGAGCGATAAACAAGAAGCAGCTTTTCAACTGTTAAAGCTAGAAGAGAAAAGTAGAAGTTATGCACTGCCACCAATCCTTTACACTTACCTGAAGGAAGCGAAGCTGTCATGCATACTGCGACACTTCAAAGAAGGGTTTGGGGCTGTGTTGATAAAAGAGAAAAAAGTGGATTTTATGCATCACGCCAGTTAGAGAAATTCATGAGAAGATACTATACGACTCATGATTTGAAATTGGTGCAGTGGTGTTCGCTCTCAAGACTGGGAGAATATTATTTAATGGGGAACTAGTGTACGGTGTTCACAGATTCACAGAGTTTTGCCAATACATTTTAGATCAAAAAGAGTTGAACATGAGGCAACGCCGATGGTTAGAGTTGCTCAGTGATTACGATTGCGATATTCGTTATCACTCGGGGAAAGCAAATGTCGTTGTTGATGCTTTGAGCAGGAAAGAACGAGACCACGTTAAGAGTTCGGCTTAGTCAGGACTATTGCTTGGATCTACCCAAACAAGATCTTAAATCATGCTGAGACTGAAGCGCCGGGTGGGGGATAACCATAGGGAACATTAAGAGTGAAGACGTTGGGGGAATGTTTATTGAAAACGCTAAATTTCAAGAAGCAATTAGGGAACAAAAGTTGGAACCACGTGCGAACGGAACCCTATGCCTCAATGGCAGGAGCTAGTTACCTTGTTATGGCAATTTGCGGACTGTATCTTGCAACGTATCCCATAAATCAAAATAATCTGTTCCATCCGGGTACCGACAAAATGTACCAAGACATTGAAGAAGTTAATTTTGGTGGCCCAACATGAAATCCGACATAGCCACTTAGTTAACAAGTGTTGACGTGCTAAGGTCAAGGCCGAACATCATTGGCCATCAGGATTGTTGGTCAACCCAAAAATACCCGAGTAGTAGAAGTGGGACAACTCACCATGGATTTTGTTACATAGCTTCCTAAAATAACATCTCAAGGTTTATGGACACAATTTGGTAGGTGAGCGTTACGATAACTAATGTTTTGCGATCTTCAAACCAATTGAGAGAGACTGTTCTTTAGATAAAATTGCAAGAAATGTACAGGAAATGGAGGTGGTCACGAGACATGGAATACTGTCTCAATCATTTGTTTGATCGCGACCGGGGGGGAAGATTCGCATCCAATTTCTGGAGGTCACTTCAGAACGCTTTGGGTACAAATTTGGATATGAGTACTGCGTACCATCCACAAACCGACGGGCAAAGCGAGAGGACCATTCAAACTCTCGAAGATATGTTGCGTGCTTGTGCGATCGACCTTGGAAAGGGGTTGTACGTTTTGGCAAACGGGGGAAGTTGAACCCTAGGTATGTTGGACCTTTTAGGTATAGAGAGTTGGGAGTTGCTTACAAGCGTTGACTTCCAGTAAGAGTTGAGCAGAATTCATAATACGTTTCATGTATGTAATCTGAAAAATGTGCCCATGCCGACGAACCATTAGCCATTCGTTTGGAATGGACTTCATCTTGTGCAAGCTTCATTTTGTTGAGGAACTGGTAGGAAATAGTGGGCCGTGAAGTTTAACGGTTTGAAGGCGAATGGTCGGATTCCTTTAGTCATATGTCTCGATGGAACTCCAGAGAGGTCCTGAGTTCCGTGGGAGCAGTGGACGACCATTCATGATGAAATATCCCACAACCTTCTTCACCAAGACACACCGTGTCAATGTGCTGGCATTGTGAGCTTGAGGACAAGGGCTCGTTTTAAAGGGGGAAGTCTATACCACCCTTTGTGTTTTCAAGTCTTTGGACGACGTCGATTAAATTGCCTATTATTTTTAGTGTTTGTACGCATTTGCTTTGTTAATTTCATGATTAAGTTTAAATCGCGTAAGTTTTAAAATTTAGCGTTAATGTGATCGGGCATAAACAATTAAATGTTACATTAAGATGGGTTATATAATTATTTTGAGAATAATTATTAACTTTGTCCATTTTATTTTTATCGGATACGTAAAGTGTATACGTTTCGCGATAAATTGCGTTTAGGCACTCCCGGAACCACGAAAACTTTTCTACGCTTCAACAAATACCCACTTTTATACCCAATACATAAAAATTACAAAATATATCATCTATATCCTATGTATTGCCGAAATACTTGCAAATTGTACAAGTATTATATCAAAACTCATCCACTTTGGTCAAACATGCACCATGCTTCTTTAATGGCACCATACCTAGCTTACCTTGACCAAAGACCATGACATAGACCATCCCTAAGACCAAAGACCATCCCTTGAACCTTACCTTGTCCCCTTGACTTGTCCTACACCATATATACATGTGTCTTATAAGATATAGCTCTCACATTGCATAAACACTTACCAAAAATCACAAAACCTCCCCTTTTGGCTCCATATAGCTCACGGCACAAACCAAGGCCCCAAGCAAACCCATACAAAATTTTATCCAACCTATACCCTTCTATACACATCCATCTTAAGATATTCTAAGGTGTTTCCAAGCATTGGATTTCCTTTTTTTCAAAAGTTATTAATCAAGAAAGTGAAGATAGGGTTTTATCTTGAAGCTAGGGTTTTTTTATTGTGTAAGCTATATTTGAATTAAACTTGGGTTTTAGCATTCATTTCTCATTCTCCATAATCATCCCTAAGGTCTTCTAAATTCCTTTATACTTTTTATTATCATTATTTTATGTGTTATATGTTATATATGGCTAAATCACCACTAAGGACTTTTAAATATGTAAAAAGAGTTAACACTTATGTTTATGAATTTACACACTTTTTCTTATGTCTCATGGTTTTTCCAAAAAAAAATATATATCATGGAAAATAGATGTAAAAGTATGTTAACGTGTTGTTTAAGTATAAACATGGTTAGGTATAAATTCGAGCTTCAGTGTCATGAGCTTAGTGTAAATGTAATCTAGTTTTGTGAGATCTGCATGTGTTGCATTATCACTAAAAACTCTTGCGGTCCTGCATATTATGATTTATCAAACCTATGAATTCACCAACAATTTTGTTGACGTTTTTAAGCAATGTTTTCAGGAGATCAATAGGCATGGGATGCCAAGGATGCATTGGGTTATATTTTGGATTGCACGCTTAAAGATTTAGGTGCATCATATTTGGGGAAATGTATTGTCAACTTTTGTAATATTCAACAATGAACAAGTAAAGCTATATGCTTTTGTATTAAATAATTAAATCCAATGTATCATTTTAAACGACTTTTTGTGTCGTTCTTATATATCTTGTGCTATTGATCTTAAAGTAACACGCCCCGGACCCTTATTCCGCTGCGACCCAATTTGGGGGTGTTACAGTCAAAATATGGAAAATGTCAAATTATGATAACTCGTCTTAATACGAAAAGATGGGCATAAGAAACGCAAGAAACGGATTAAAAACGTGAAAGTTATGACGATTTTACCAAAAGTATGTTTATAAACATTTTAATTTTATAAACATGTTTTCACTTAAACATTTAGATGGTGATTAGCTATATAGACTTATGCATGGTAGGAGTACTTAATGTGATTAGTACTTATACGACCTATGATAATTTAGGTTGCATTCGATCTTTTACGTGACGCTTTATCTGCGATATTTGGATTATCAGAACTCAAGGTGAGTTCATAGCCCCACATTTTTACGATTTCAATGATTTATAATTATGGGGTGGAAACATGCTTTGTTTTATAAATTGGACGCAAGTATTGATTACATGTTTGCCTAAGTAGCGATAACCCAAGTTAAGCCCATTATCATGAACTGTCAATTGCATAGATGTAGTTGGGAATTACATTATGTGAGCGCGAATGTTATTTAATAGATCTATTTGGGAAACGACCTCCCCGTTCGGGTGACTAGCTATCACCGGGAACGAACGTTATAGCATGTCGAATCAGGGATGTTTCGGGTTAGAACATCATTTCGGGCTGAGTAGCAATATTTTGCGAACAAGACTGTCGAGCTTCAGTGTCATGAGCTTAGTGTAAATGTAATCTAGTTTTGTGATGTCTGCATGTGTTGCATTATCACGGGAAAAGTCTTGCGGTCCTGCATATTATGATTTATCAAACCTATGAATTCACCAACATTATTGTTGACGTTTTTAAGCAATGTTTTCAGGAGATCAATAGGCATGGGATGCCAGGGATGCATTGGGTTACATTTTGGATTGCACGCTTAAAGATTTAGGTGCATCATATTTTGGGAAATGTATTGTCAACTTTTGTAATATTCAACAATGAACAAGTAAAGCTATATGCTTTTGTATTAAGTCTTTCAATTAAATCCAATGTATCATTTTAAACGACTTTTTGTGTCGTTCTTATATATCTTGTGCTATTGATCTTGAAGTAACACGCCCCGGACCCTTATTCCGCTGCGACCCAATTTGGGGGTGTTACAGATTGGTATCAAGAGCCAAGGTTATAGAGAACCAGGTCAAATGTTTTTGCTGGACTATAACCGTTTTCAAACATTGCATTCATAAAAAGGGTTTTTATGGGACACACTAGTTGTTGCATTAGTTAGTTGGACTAGATGCATTCATAATTGATATACGTGGTTATAATATATTACGTATATTACAATAAGAGCCTTATATAATATACTCATATAAGTTATTTCTGCTGGTCACAGTAGTCATGTCAGCTGATTCCACTGTTACCTATACTTCTGTTCACTCTGAGGCACGATCTTGGAGTATTCCATCTGAGGATCCTTACGAGGAGGCTGCCCGACAGTTGTTGGAGCAGGCACCACGTTCTCCAGAGTATGTACATGATCCCATAAAGCTGGAGGATCATGTACCTATGTACATTCCAGAGCCTGAGCATCCTGAGGACTTAGTGCAAGCTAATGATGAGGCACCTATACCTCCACTACCACCATCCTTTTTTTCCCCACGTATCTGACCCCCACGTACTAGGGCAGCCATGGCTCAGATGAGAGCTACAACACCATCCACCTATCATCCACTACTTCCATTAGGGACCCCACCATTGTTACCTATACCACTACCTGCACCATCTACTAGCCGCAGAGCTGATATTCTTGAGGCTGACACGCCGCCTCGGAAGAGGCTACTACTTACTACTCCTAGACCTAGTTGTGAGGTTGGGGAGAGTTCTGCTGCTGCTGCTGCGAGACATCCAGGACCCACTATGGCCCATAGAGTCGATTACAGTCTTGTATACTGATATGTAGCAAAAGCAAACAAATTTATATACTTATAGTATTAATCCCGTGAAAATTTCTTTCCAAAATACTTCTCAATCAAGAG
>BQNB010075544.1:0-27467 GCA_026074375.1 Tanacetum coccineum
TTGCCCCTCGTACATTAAACGTAGAGCCACGTCTCTCCTCCTCCCTACGCACTTCGTTAAAATCTCCCATAAAAATGACATCGCCACTCTAATTTTGGATCACAAGAAGAAGATAATCCCAGAGCATCTTTTTTTCCGCCAACTCTTGCGGAGCATAAATGGCTATAATAAGGGTTTGCTCATTTTGATAAACGTCAAACGCGTGTCGTAGTAATATATAGTATATCCCGTCAGATAAGACAATTACTTTAGGAAAAATAATAGTCTATCTTTCGAGTGTCGTTTCCACGGCGAGAGATGAATTGAAATTCATGAGAATGTTTTGTTTGGTGCTTGAATGAAAAATATTTTGGTTTTGGTTTTAAACTATTTTTATACTAAAATTAAACTAATATTAATTCTAAGATTAAAAACTAAAAGATTATACTAAAATTGATAAAAATGACAAATATGCTTGCTAAGTGACGTGAAATGTTCCTTAAGTGCGGGCTTAGGTTTAACGAATAAAAATCCTTAGAAAACAAGTTGCAAGAAATTAAATGACGAGTAAAGTAAAATGCTTTTTAAAAATAAATGACAAGTATTTAAATTGCATTAAATGTAAATGACGGTATGTAAATTGACTATTAATTTTTTTAAACCTTTTTAAAACCGCACTTAAATTCCAAATCACTAATCACTTAGCAAATACTACGCATGGCAAATAAAGAATAAGCAAACATTTTATAAAATAACTAATTAAATCTACACTAATTAATTGAAAAATGATAGAAAATGAAACCAAATTGAAGAGCCGCAAATAAACGATAACCACCCGATCTTACAAACTTAATAAACAAATAACTTAATAAAAACTATAAAGATCAAAACTTTATCTATTTATCAACCTTATAAGACCCTGAATAAGAAATAAGACATGAAAAGTTAAAACAAAATAAGCTAATAAGATGAAAACTTTTTTAGAAAAATAAGCTATTTTGAAAACTTAATTTTTGTAAAAATAAAACTAGATTAAATCTATAAAAAAACTACTTTTGAAATAAAAACTAGAATAAGCTAAAAAGCTATCAAGGCTTTTTCGAAGAAAGGATGAAGAATATAAGCTTATAAATAAGCCACTTCTCAAATAAGCTACAAGTAACCTTCGAAATAAGCCCTAGCTTAATAAGCTATAAGAAAAACTAGTAAAGTTTAGAACTTTATGACTAAATAAGCTAAATAATAAGCTCTCGAAGATAAAGGTGCTCAAGACTTAATGAATAAGTCGAATAGGAGACTCATGACACCTTTTTTAGCATTCGAATCGAGCTTAATCAAACAATAAGCACTTTTGAAAAAGAAAAGAAAAGAAAAGAGATGAAAAGATGAAATAAGCAAGAGCTTATTTAGATCTATAAGCTTAGATTCAATCAAATAAGCTAAAGGATAGCTAACTTGAGAGAGAAAATAAGCTATTAAAACAAATAAGCCCAAGTGAGCTTATTCGAATAAGCCAAAGAAAAGAAAAAGAAATAAATAAGCAATTAACCAACCTCCATGTTTCATAAATAAGCTCAAAGGATCTTTTACAATAAACCAAATAAGTTAGAAAAGCTTTTACAAAAGTTGAAATAAGCAAAAACTAAATAATCTAAAAGCTACACACTAAAAACTAAAATTTGAGAGTAAACTACAAAATCTTCCCCCTCCAAATGTAGCTGTTGCGTGAGATTTATAAGCCCAATTAGGGCTTGAGGGAATTTTCGTCTTTTCAGGAGGTTAAGACGCGTCCTAGTGCAAAGTCCGGGGGTATTATAGTCATTTCGTCCCAACGCGTTATTAATACACCAATGATTAGCATCGGGCAGCGAACCTCGTAACCGCCAGCTGGATCCACCAATGACAACGTACCACGTCAGCTTCTAGAACCCTCAAAACCCGAACCTCGTATTCCCAACCTCGTACCTGCAATAATGAACAGTACCTCATACCCAATAATTATATGGCCACGTGTCACCGGCGCCGTCACCGGAGCCACCACCGGTCAACGGTGGTCAACGACGGCCAACCGTGGCGGTCAACGGTGGTCAACGACGGTCAACCGTGGCGGACCACCGGTCAACCACCGCCGGACCACCGGTCAACCACCGACGGGCCTCCAGTTAACCACCGGTCACAAGTGGGAGGAGCATTTTCGTCTTTTCAGGCCATTCTGACGCGTTATAGCACAAAGATGGGGGTATTTTCGTCTTTTCGCCCCAAACACGTTATCCTTCAGCGTACCTCGTACGCCAGCTTTTGACAACTAGATCCACCAATGAGAGCATGCCACGTAGCCTTTTAGAAACCTCGTACCTACAATCCTATTAACAGTACCTCGTACTCCAATCATTAGGTGGCCCACAGTGGGTCACCTTCCTAAGTGGTGTCACCGTGGGCCTGTCCAACCGTCACCCGCCCTATTCCCACACCGGAACCAACCTAGGACCGGACCACCGGACACGAGGCACGGCGGCAGTCAACGGTGCCAACTACGTTCAAACAGCGGCGGACTCCACCGTACGACCACCGCCGAACCACCGGTCCCGCAACCACCCAATCAACGATGGTGTGACCGTGCAACAGTACAACACACCGTGTCCTGGATGGGTCGTGGCGGGTCTGGTCAGTGTCAGGGGGGCGTTCCTTTAGGGTCGGGTCTGGGGTCTAATATATCTTCGGGCCGTGGGCCAGGTCGGAGTCAGTGAGGGGATAAACCCGTCGCAGGATTCCAACAGGGACGAAGATGGTGTATTGCTGTGTAACCACACCTATACATCGTAGTGCCCCCTACCAGAGTATAAGAACACTAGACCCATGAGGATAGAAGCATATGACTATAGCCGTTGGGCTAGAGCATAGTTCTAGTAATGATATGTAAAAAGTAATATATAACCCTTCTTTAATATGGACCAGGTTTATTATTAATAAAAGTTCAAACAGGGTCAAAAAAGGTTCAAAATAAAGAGGTGACACAATGAAAGGCCGTAGCAGTTGGAGACTCTGTAATTTCTGCTCTTCTCAATGGTGTGATCGCGAGGAATAATAACGACTTCGTAGAGCCTCGATAAACTAAAAACGTACACAAAAGTCACCCAAAATCACCGTTTTTTGCTTTGTTTTCAATCCATTATACCTGTAGAAGATATAAAACACAATACAAACAATTTGCAACATAATTATTCATATTTTAGTGTATTAGACCGTTTATTAGCATTTTCCTGGGTACAAATGATGTGTTTTTAGCACACATCAAATTCCCACAATTAAGGCCATTGAGCTGGTCCCACACCATGTAAATAAAATACGCCCGACATATAACACAAAAAACACTCCCATTATACACATACTGACACCTCACAACACAACAAACAATCACAAAAAGTCGCGAGAGAGCAGAAGGGTTCCAAAAATCATTTATTCTGAAAGCGCCCCCGTTTTAACCACTTATTCATTAATAATAAAAACTAAGATAACAATTAAATAAAATAATTTAAAAAGCTTTAAGAATGGGAGTTCGTCATCCTTGATTTTCACAATCCCCAAACTAAGCTTAAAACGAAATCACAGTTAAATATAAGATTAGATGCTAACACTACTCATAAATGCTAATTGTGTAAGTATAAACTTAACTTTTCGCTCCCATTATTCCTAAATTTCCTCTAAGTATTTTTTATTATTGGTGACAAATAAATTATGTCCTTATTATCATAAAGGTGTCTGGTTTAGACCACAATTAGTTTGAAATCCTTTCCTAAAGAGACGATATGGTGAAAATAAGGTCCACATTAAGGTTCTAAATTCGCATGATTTAGGGGTATATCCATTTTAATTAACATCCGCACCAACACAATACAGTCCCAGAGACCGAGTGCTTTATTTAGATAACCCCGGAGTCGAAATTTGGCTTTATACTTATTATTATTGCAACATTATTAAACCTCGGTCCTTTAGAAGGCTGCAATATCGGTTGTGAGCCGGCAAGATGCAACAAACATATTTCGACCTCGGTAAATTCCTTGACCTTTTAGAAGGCTGCAACATCGGTTGTGAGCAGGCAAGATGCAGCAAACTTTTATCAGTCTCGGATTATTATAACTATGTGCCTTATTTTGAAGACTGCAACATCGGTTGTGAGCCGGCAAGATGCAGTAAACTTTTATCAGCCCACAGTTTTTATTATTATTCTTACCTCCACCCTTTAAACGACTGTCACATCGGTATGCGAGCCGACCATGATCCAGAAGTCTTATTTCGGCTTTGGTTTATTACATAATTATTATTATTATAGCCAAATTTCAAGTCCTGTGGTCTTTTAACAACTACCACATCGGTATGCGAGCCGACCATGGTCCAGGAGTCTATTTCCCCACAACACTGACAAAACCTCGATGTGTACCTTACTTTTACTAGAAGGAATCTCTACGAAGTAATTTAAACTAAGAATCGCAAAAACCTAAAGCAACTTTATTTTATTCAACAATTATATAGCGTTTAGTAAGCTGGTGGGAGCAAAAAGCCACAATTAACCTCTATGAGCTCTAAAGATATCCAACTAATCCACGCTTAGCATCAAACTTATATTTAACTCTATCATATTTCGTCCTTTGCAAACTTTTAAAGTTAAGCAAACGCTAAGTCTCGAAAGCTAAGGGGAAAGCTAGAGTTCACGAACTCGGTCAAAGGTGGTCAAAACGACCTAATTACTACGGTTCCAACTTTCATTTAATATAATGAAAAAAAAGTAGAAAATAATAAAAAAATAATAATTTTGGTCAAAACGAGTTGCGTGGGAACCATATATGCACAGGTAACGGATCAACATTTCATAGAAATCCCCCCTCCCCCCACACTTAGAATCAAACATTGGCCTTAATGTTTAAAAATATCAGGTTTTACTCCCACACTTAGGAATGAAAAAGGCAAATGCAAAAAATTCCAAGTGTGAAAGGGGAAACAATATATATATATACACATGATCAGGATTGAGTATTCCATAATAAGCAAAGAACTAAGACCGGGATGATTGGAGTATTGAAACAACGCATGGTCTTCATATCTTACAGGAACCTGCAAGCAAAAACAATACCACAAACATAAAAAAGAAGCTACGCCCCCACACTTAAGGCTATAAAAATCCACACACCAATCTATATTAATTAAGATATCCATATCTAGAAAAGCATCGATTTCATCAATTACGCCTCTTGGGTCAAAACACTCATCCTCATTAGCATCGAAAAGTGTTAGGAATTATGAATTTCTAGTTCCTACTGTTCCTACTGGCAGTACAAAGTTCCTACTGGTAGTACACAGTTCCTGCTGGTAGTAAGATTTAGTCTTCCTGGTCTTTTGGAAAGTTCTGGTCTTATGGAAAGTATTAAACGACATTCAGTATGTTGAGGAGGTTACAAGTTTATTTAGGAAATGATTAATTAAATTGATGTAAAATACTTAGGCAGGTATTTATTATACTGTAACCACCTAGGACCCCTTTCACTATAAAAGTTTACCATACTCTTCAAATCATCATTATCAGGTTCATCCTTTAAGCTTCTTGGGTCATGATCTAAAAACACCTCGGGAAGGAGATTAGGGCTAGTGTCATCAATAAGCAAACTCTCAAGATAGATTATGTCTCCCTCTGAATCATGATAACCGTTCTTAATATCCGTAGAAATATTCATATCTAGAAAAGCATCGATTTTATCAATTACGCTTCCTGGGTCGAAACCCTCATCCTCATTAGCGTCGGAAAGAGGTGTGACAAACAAAGCCGGCTCATCAAGGTTAGAAACATAAGAGTCCTTACTCTCAATGTTCTCTAACACCTCATCAAAAAGAGGATTTACGTCATTAGAGATATATTCGTCGTCAAATTCGAGAAGAGGGTTTGAGTAAACTTTAACATCTTTCGGAACGTCCTCATCGGATAGTAACTCGTTATCACTAGAGGTAAAATCATTTGAATCGAAAAGAAGGTTAGAGAAAGTCACGAATTTTTCCTCAAAAATGGGAGAGAAATCATCACTCGAAGGTAAAACGCTCTCACTATCACTCCCGGATGAATCCTCGAACTCTTTTGGGATTGGAATAAGGTCCTCAACACTAGACTTTATGAATTCGTCTGATTCCTTTTTTCAGGAATAGTGCTCAGTTCCTCATTCCCCATTATAAGAGAGTCCTCGGGTTCTTTAGTTGGTAAGTCGTATGTGATTGCATTAACCGGAGAAATTTGAGGCGTATTATTCAAAGGAATAATACTCTCCTTAGAAATAACTTTGAAATTCTGCAAACACGATGTAATACGAGTTCTACGTTTAGTCGCCTGCTCTACGATATTCT
Source organism: Tanacetum coccineum (assembly GCA_026074375.1). Classification (NCBI taxonomy): domain Eukaryota; kingdom Viridiplantae; phylum Streptophyta; class Magnoliopsida; order Asterales; family Asteraceae; genus Tanacetum; species Tanacetum coccineum. The sequence continues at coordinate 6,364 of BQNB010075544.1, forward strand.
TAACTTCCTGTTTTTCCTTATCGAGACGTTGAGAATTCAAATTAATCGAGAGAAGTTTAGAATTAAGAGCACTTTCCATTAAATCATCAACATTATTATGAATACAATAAAGCTCTTTTTGTCGACAAATTTCAAGCAAATCTAGCATCGTATCTTCCATATTTTGCTTTTGATCTTCATAAACTTTTGTGCCACACATTTTTTCAATTAGTTGATGAAAGACGGAATTTGGTGAAAGTTCTTCCTTTTCTTGAGCTGCCTGCTCTTGTTCATGTAATTCTTGCTCACGTTGAGCTACAAGTAAAGCCTCCTGCTCACGTTGTTGATTCATTCTTTTCATAAAATCTTCCATTATCGTATAAAGCTCGTTATTTGTTTTAATCCATTCTATACTTTCAACAAAAGGAGTGACTTTTAGAGTTTCCTGAGGCTGATGATTATCGAACTGCTGTGGGGGTTGAATATGGTCAAAACCGAAAGAATTGAAGTTTTGGTTCATCGGGTGACACTGAAAAGTCGCATGAGGACCCCCACAGTTATCACAGCAAAGATATTGTTGAGAAAAACTCGGTGAATTTTGTGGATAATAATTATCACTAAAGTTTTGATTGTAGCACGGTTCCTGCTCATAGACAAGCGGTACCCGTGGTGGACAATCAAACCCATAGTGAGAATCGTTCCCACATAACTCACACGAGTATGTCTCGTACTGGGGCTGTGGAGGTTGGTTGAAGAAGTTCGGTGTTTCATTATAAGAATAAGGATTTGGGTCATAGACAAACTCATTTCCGGATCCTACACTGCTACAGCCCGGACAGTTTCCACCATTAAACGGACCTCCACACCACGAGCAACCAAAATGGTTATACGAAGACATGTCGAAGAATTAAACGGATAAGAGGATAAAGAAAATAAGAATTAAATGAAGTAAGAGGATAAAGGAGAATATTTTTTTTGAAATTTTTTATAAAGAAAATAAAAATAAAAAATAAAAAATTGGTTTTTTTAATATTTATAAAAGAAAAGGAAAAATAAAAAAATAAAATTTTTCATTTTTTTATTTTTTATTTTTTTATATTTATTTAAAGAAAATATAATGAAAATATTTTTGGTATTTTAAAATTTTAATGAAAGAAAATAAAATAGAAAAAGGAAAATATTTTTGGTTTTTATATTTTTTTATAAGTACGAAAATAAACTTTCAAGACGAAAGGATCTCCAAGGCACTAACTACAAACACTTCGCGAAAATAGTACACCTCTCCCCGACAGTGGCGCCAAAAATTGATTCGTCCCAAAAGACTAGTCGAGTAATATAATATAGTAAACACGTCGGATAAAAAAAATACTTTAGGAAAAGTAATAGTCTATCCTCCGGATGTCGTGTCCCAACGAGAGATGAATTTGAAATTCACGAAAATGTTTCCAATTTAATGCTTGAATATCTTTTAATTTTTGATTTTTGGATTAAACTAATAATATAAAAATAAGCTAATATAATGCTAAGATATAACTAAAAAGGATATGCTTGTCAAGTGAGGCGAAAAGATCATTAAATGTGAAAGAAAGAGATAATAAAGAATTGGTACCTGTTTAAAAACTGTTTTCTCACAACGTTGGCTTATATTGAAAACAATCCTTTATTTTGGTACAAATTACTTTAATTGATGACGAATCGATACCCGTAAAAACATTATTTTCTCACGATGTTGGTTTATTTTGAAAACAATATCTTATATAAGTATTAATTACTAGATTTGATGTTTGACTATTTCTCCGGCTTTTGCCCTTCGAAATAATCAAATAAGAAATATAAATAATCCGAAAATTATTAATCAACAAGTCACTTTTTGATCCACACTTAATTCACTAGTCGCTACTCACTAAACAAGCATATAAAAATCTACTCGCTAAACATGGCAACTAAACTAATAATAATAAGCATAATCATATATTTATCTAAACTAAATATTGCAATAAACATAAAGAAATAAAATAGATATAGAAAAGAGGTTAGAGGTTACCAAGTTTGGATTAACGAGCGAGATGATACAATAAATTTCAATAATACCAAATATACCCATCTCCAAGCTAATAACCCATAACGTCGCTTGTCGCCACATAAACATCCGTTGAATACCCACTTGAAACAATAAAGTGCTAAACTTTAACACTAATAACCACTAGTGTTTATTTTAAAACTATAAAAATGCAAACTTTATAAAATAAAATGACTAAAAGATGAAACTTTTATAAAAAGATTGAAACTTTAAGGCTTAAAACATTAAACTAACAATATTTATAAAATAAAAGTTTATAAAAAGAGTGATTAAAGAGGACTAAAATAGAGATTAAAAAAACAATAGCATAATTTTTTTTCTCAATCTGATAAGATAGATATGTGCTCCACTCTACGCTATGTCCTACGAAAAGAAAAGACAAAGAAAATGAAAGAGCAAGAAATGAAAAATTGATCAAAAGTAAGATGTCAAAAAAAATGATGTACGTCTGCTGCTATTACTACTATCTATCTACTCTTAAAAAAAGAAATAAAATAAAATAAAACTAAAGATAAGATAGATCTCCATTTCGTCCTCTGCTGCCTCCTATTTATAACTGAAGCTGCGTCCATTATAAGCAATCCAGAAGTGATACTTGGACTTTTGATTTTTGATGGGCCATGTATTAACTTCCAACGCTGGGCCACAGTTTCCATGATACTTTTGTTGGGCTGAATTATAATTCTTGGGCTAGACTTTAACAAGTTGTATTAATAACTTGGGCTTTAATAAGTATGGGTCGGTCCAATAAGAGATGAAGGCACCGTTGGAACCATAATTTCGTGCTCTTGCTATTAAAGTGCTCGGGGAATTTTAACAACTTCGTCTTGGCTTCAAATAATAATTAAACGTCATCAAATCGAGCCCGAAGATTCCCGTTTTTGCTTAGTTTTCAATCCTTAGTACCTGCAAGACATAAAAACACAAACCAAACATATTTGCAATAATGTTAAGCATATTTTTTGTTTTTAGTCCAATTAATAATGTTTTCCGGGCTATAAATGATGTGTGTTTTAGCACATATCAAAATTCCCCCACACTAAACCATTGCTGGTCTCACACGCAATGTAAATAAAACACTCCCAGAAATAAATAATTAAATCCCCTTTTAAATTATGACCCCTCACAATCAAACAAGAATAGAAAAGATCCATTAAGAAGGTTCAAAAATCATTTATTTCGAAAGCGCCCCCGTTTTAACCACTTATTTAGTAATAATAAAAACTAAGATAAGAATTAAATAACATTATTTAAAAGGCTTTAAAAATGGGAGTTCGTCATCCTTGATTTTTACAATCCCTAAACTAAGCTTAAAACGAAATCACAGCCAAATATAAGATAAGATGCTAACACTACTCATAAATGCAAATTGTGTAAGTATAAACTTTAACTTTTTGCTCCCATTATTCCTAATTTCCTTTAAGGATTTTTTTATTATTGGTGACAAATAAATTATGCCCTTATTAACATAAAGTAAACCCGGTTTAGACCACAATTAGTTTGAAATCCTTTCCTAAAGAGACGATATGGTGAGAATAAGGTCCACATTAAGGTTCTAAATTCGCATGATTTAGGGGTTATCCTTTTTATTTTATCCGCAACAACTCAACTACGAGTCCAAAGACGGAGGCTTTATTTAGATAACCCCGGAGTCAAAATTTGGCTTTATACATATTATTATTGCAACATTATTAAACCTCGATCCTTTAGAAGGCTACAACATCGGTTGTGAGCCGGCAAGATGCAACAAACATATTTCGACCTCGGTAATTTCCTCGACCTTTTTGAAGGCTGTAACATCGGTTGTGGGCCGGCAAGATGCATCAAACTTTTATCAGCCCACAGTTTTATTATTATTATTACCTCCACCCTTTAAACGACTGTCATATCGGTATGCGAGCCGACCATGATCCAGAAGTTTTATTTCGGCTTCGGTTTATTACATAACATTTATTATTATTATTAGCCAAATTTCAAGTCATGTGGTCTTTTAACAACTGACACATCAGTATGCGAGCCGACCATGGTCCAGGAGTCTATTTCCCCACAACACTGACAAAACCTCGATGTGTACCTTACTTTCACCAGAAGAAATCTCTACGAAGTGATTTAAACTAAGAATCGCAAAAACCCAAAGTAACTTTATTTATTCAACAATTATATAACGTTTAGTAAGCTGGTGGGAGCAAAAAGTGAAAAACTAAGATTTACACTACTAAAGCTAAAAACAGATTATAAAACATGATCAATAAGCACTATGAGATAGAATTAAGGGCAAATAAGCTAGACTATAAGCAGAATATAAGCATATGTAAAATTAAAGCTAAGATACTTGAAAATTAAAGAAAACTTACAAAAGCCTTAGCTTAACAAAGGCAATAATGCTCAAAGAGCTGTCTACAAGCTCTAGCTTATCAATGATAAGCACACTAGGGCTATAAAATCACACACTTATTTATTAAGAAAATAGAAAGAAATAAAAGACACGGGTTGCCTCCTGAGAAGCGCTTATTTTTGTGCGAGTCTCTAGCTTGACTCTCCTCGAATTCCTTTGTCCTTGGGGCAGAAACAGAAGAATAGAAAAATCACTATTGAGATTTTTCATAGCCCACCCGGATTAAGAGAAGAAAATGGAAAAGAAATGTCGGGGTCAAAAATAGTATCCTCACTCCCGGAGGAGAGAAGAAATGAAGAAGTCACCAGATAGGTGAAGAAGGGTAGAAAAACTCAGACGACACATGTGAAGTCAAGATCATGGTGATCTTCAAAGGGGAAAGTCACATGTGTCGGAGAAAGAATGTCCAGAAGGGGAGTGGGATCATCATGAAGCAATCTTTCTAGAAAAAGATTATCCTATTCGGATTCCAAGTAGTCACTATCAATACCCGGGGGTATTGATTCATCAGAAGCAAGAAACAAATCGATTTCCTCCATAAAAGGGTCACTATCCTCAACGGGGATATGAGATGGAGGGAAAGACTCAGTAGAATTAAGCTCTTCCGGAGGGCGAGGAGATGAATTATCATAAAGCAACCTCTCAACTAGATGAATATCACCCTCCGGATCAAGGTTGTCTTTATTAATTCCCGGTGGAATTAAATCGATATGAGCGAGTTCACCGGAGAACTACTCGAGAAGAGAATCAATCTTAGGAGAAGAAATGATCGAAGCATCAATCTTATCAGAAATGATTTCTTCATCAAAAAGAGGGTTCGAATAAATTTCCTTCGGAACGTCCTCATCAGAAAATGACTCGTCGTTAGAATCAAAGAGAGGATTAGAAAAAGTCGTAGAATCATCACAAACGGGCACATCACACTCACTTTCAATATCGTAAAAATCCTCGGACTCACTTGGGATTGGGACAAGATTCTCAACACTAGACTTTATTACTTCGTCTGATTCCGTTGCCGGAATAGTGTCAAGATGCTCATCCCCAATACTTAGAGAGTTATCGGGTTCCTCGGTTGGTAAATCGGGTGTGATTGCAATAGTATACTCCTCGTCATCATCTAAGTAGAAGGCATGACGACTCCAACTCAGACTATTTATATACTCTGCCAGCTCCTCACTTATATTTTGCACATCTTCAAGATGTTTACGAATAAATTCTTGTATATCTTCTGGAGGATGTTGCTTTTCTCTATGCTTAATTTCGAAAAATTTCTCCCAAGCTAGCAATAAAACCTTTGGCGTTTCTCTAAAAGATATACGATTAAATTTCTTTAAAAAGGTTTCTATAGAAATCATTAAGTCTTCTTTAGCTTGCAACATTTCCACACTCGTTTCTTGAGGAGGTTGATGAATGACGGGAAACTGCGGGGGTTGGGATTGGTCAAAACCGAAAGAATTAGAATTATAGAAATTTTGGTTCATTGGTTGACACTGAAAACTTTCATGAGGACCCCCACAGTTATCACAACAAAGAAAACTCGGTGAATTTTGTGGATAATAATTATCACTAAAGTTTTGATTGTAGCACGGTTCCTGCTCATAGACAAGCGGTACCCGTGGTGGACAATCAAACCCATAGTGAGAATCGTTCCCACATAACTCACACGAGTATGTCTCGTACTGGGGCTGTGGAGGTTGGTTGAAGAAGTTTGGTGTTTCATTATAAGAATAAGGATTTGGGTTATAGACAAACTCATTTCCGGATCCTACACTGCTACAGCCCGGACAGTTTCCACCATTAAACGGACCTCCACACCACGAGCAACCAAAATGGTTATACGAAGACATGTCGAAGAATTAAACGGATAAGAGGATAAAGAAGATAAGAATTAAATGAAGTAAGAGGATAAAGGAGAATATTTTTTTGAAATTTTTTATAAAGATAATAAAAATAAAAATAAATTTTTTTTGGTATTTTTAATATTTATAAAAGAAAAGGAAAAATAAAAATAAGAAGAAAAATATTTTTGGATTTTTATATTTTTTTAAAAGAACGAAAATAAACTTTCCGAAGAAAGGATCTTCAAATCTCGAACACAAACAATCCCGTAAAAATCGCTACACCTCTCCCCGGCAGCGACGTCATTTTGGTGTAGGTCGTTGTTCACACGCGTTTATCAAATAAACCCTCAAATATATTATATATATTTATAGAAAATACATATACGTATACGTAAGCAAAGTATCATACAAATTATTCTTAGGAAAGAATAATAAGTAATCAACACGGGTATCGTTTTCCTCGGCGAGAGGTGAATGGAAATCTACGTTCAAGTTGTAAATCGAGCTTGATTGTCATTCAAGTTTTTGGTTTTGGTTTTAAACTATTTTTATACTAAAAATTAAACTAATATTAATTCTAAGATTAAAAACTAAAAGATTAAACTAAAATTGATCTAAAAGATATAAATGACAAATATGCTTGCTAAGTGACGTGAAATGTTCCTTAAGTGCGGGCTTAGGTTTAACGAATTAAAATCCTTAGAAAACAAGTTTCAAGAAATTAAATGACAAGTAAAGTAAAATGCTTTTTAAAATAAATGACAAGTATTTAAATTGCATTAAAAGTAAATAACGGTATGTAAATTGATACTAAAAAATTAAATAAAATAACTAAATTAAATTCTCCAAATTTTACAAAAATTCTAAAAATACTAGACACATCCTATAAGGGTTTACCAGAAAAACGGGACAATAAGCTAAAGCCAATAAGCAGTGAAAATTCAAATAAGCTGATAAAAGCTTAGAACTAAAAGTGCATAAGATTTAAATGATGCAAATTAATAAATGAAGAAGTCCCAAGGGCAGTGGTAAGGCGTGTGTGTTGTGAATGGGAGGTCACAGGTTCAAGTCCTGTGACCTACCTTTTTGTAAAAATATTTTTTTATTTTTCTTTTTGAAAAAGCTAAAGTTAAGGCAAAAATAAGCACTTTTAATAAAAGATTTTTTAACAGAACTTATAAATAAGCAAGAAAAAGCCAAATTAAAACTGATAGAGTGCAAACTAGCTAGTTAAGACTCTTAGAAACCTAATTGAAACTGATTTGAGCTTTTAGACAAATTAAGCAATACGAAAACTTAATAAGCTAGAAACAGCCTTAAAGCTAGACTCAATAAGCATTAGAAACTAGAAATAAGCAAAAAATAATAAGCTAAAAAGCATTTAAAAGGCAATAAGACATATTACTTAAAAAGGACTTAAGTGGACTTTTGACAAACTTTAAGCCAAAATTTGAGATCTAACAAGCACTAAAAAATGACTAAAAGCTAAAAACAGATTGAGATTGATACTTGAAAAACACAAATAAGCTGGAAATTGGAAAACTGATTTAGAAAATAAGCTAGAAAAGCAAAAAAAAAAAAAAATTTTTTTTTTTAAAAAAATGACAGACTACACTTTTATTTTTTTGGGTTTTTGGATTTTACTTGACTTCTTACAACTAAATTTTAAGACTCAAAAAGCTAATTAGACAAACTAAAAACTTAAAACAGATTAAGACTAGATTAAACAAGCTAAATTAAATCAAAATAAATCAAAGATAGGCTAAAATCTAACCATAATTAATCTGCATTTCCTAACCTTTAAAAGCTACAACTATTTGACTGATTTTGCTCTAAAAGACAAAGGTTTTTCCAAATTCTTATGACTCAAAACAAATGTGTATAGATTCAAATAAGACTCACAATAGTACATACCTTAACTTAAGCATAGTTCCCTTTTATAAAAACTACCAACAAGTAGTTTAGCATATCATTTAAACTAACATACTTAAGATTTTGATCAAACAAACTAAATACTTAACAAAACTTAACCTGAGCTTATGGAAACTAGTTTTAAACTTAATAAAAACCTATGAGAACTGAATTGAGGGCTAAAACAGTTTTACACACTATTTTACCCTATTAAAGTGCTTAACCCAAACACTCCCTTAAAAACTTGAAAACAAACTTTTAAGCTAAAACAGATCTAATTAAGCATTGAATTGTAAAAACAGATGAAGAACCAAGCTTACTAAGGACAAATAAGCAAAAACCTAAAGAAATTAAGCACTTTATAAAAATCTAAACCTATAAACAGTTTTAACTAAAAACAGGACAATTTTAACTAAAACTTAAATTGAACTAAATGAAATGATGTAAACTATGAATTTAAGACATATTAAGCTAATATATGACAGATTAAGCACATATAAGTAGAGAATAAGCCGAATAAGCAGATTAAAAAGCTGAATAAGATATTAAGCTAAAAATAGTAAAAGAGAAAGTACCTTGTCCTTTGCTTAAACAAGGACTTAAATGCTCTTTAAAGCTTATCTACAAGCTCCGACTTGTTGAAAACAAGCTGGTAAGGTCCATAAGCCCATCCATTTCTGGCTTATCATCCAAAACATAAGCTTAAGGTAATTTTTGAGAGATTTGAGTGAGTAGCTTATTCAGTTAAGCCTTAGAGAGCTTAACTTAATTATGAATAGCTTATGAAGTAACAAAGAGCTTATTGAGCTTATTAGGTTGTTTCTAAACACATTTTAAGCTAATTTTGTATAATAGTAAAAACAAAATTTTAAAAACACAATATAAATGAAACTAAATTTTATTAATAATAAAGTAGTTACAATGCTTTTGAAAAGGAAAATACAATATTGAAAAGATAATAAGCTAAAATAAGCAGAAATTACACTAAAAAGCTAGATTACACTAAAACCTACACTAAAAACTGCTGTGTGAATGGCCTTTATTTATAACAGAAAGAGGAAGGTTCTAGGCCTTGAGGCGCGTCTTTAAGCCTTCAATCATGACCCTCGATTCCAAATCCATCCATATAAGCCCTTGGATCGCCTCTACGCATCATCAACCAATGAAATTGCTCAGGATTGCCAGGGTGGCTTAAATGGTGTCAGACGTGAGCCACGTTGGCTTCTAGAAGGATACGGGAGCAAGTGGATTGGTGGAGTTACCCTGGGTTATTTGTTTCAGGTGAAAATGGGAGGGAAATAGAAGAGAAGCACAGTAACATTGAACAAACGTTATTATTAATTGACTTTGACCCGGGTTTGGACTTGGGCTTTGATTTGGGTTTTATCTTGGGCTAGGATTAATGGTTAAATGGATTTGGACTTGTATAAGGGCTTATTATAGTTTAGGCTTATTAAAAGGCTAGTATCATTTAATAGGCTGACCCATTAGAAATGAAGTATGCTCATGGCTTCGTTTTTCTCACGCTTTTCCAATCTCGTGCTTGGTTTTGTCTAATTTGCTTCGTTTTTGTCCATTTTTGATATATTCGTTACCTGCAAGACATAATTCACAAAACACACATATACAATGTATTTTTCATAAATTAATGATCATTTAAGCTCGTTTTAATAAGGAAAGTTGATATGTGATTAATAACATATCATTAACCATCATGGGTCACCCCGACACCATGCACAACCTTAACCACCTCATTAACACATTACACTAGTTAACTATAATTTATTCAAAAATGCAGAATTTTAGTGTATCTTTACTAACTCAAAACCATTACTTGCTAACCTTCATAAATTATACCAAAAATCACCTAAGTTCATTTATGAGTTTACTAACTACCTTGTGATTCCCAACTACTCATTACATGTGCAACTATCCCAAATAAAATCCAACTTTAAAACTGTGCCAATTAGGATCTGATTGCACACTAAAATGTATGGCCCTAATTACCCTACATAGACACACAATAAGAAGCTATCCTTCTAAGGTTTCTTTATATACATATACAACTTAATCACTGTAGATTCTATAACCATAATTCCACTTTTAAGTTAGGGTTTTACCCTCCTAAACATGACCTAATTCTAACCCGTATTTACTGTTTTGACAACTTTTCTTGTAACCAATATTTAACCAACTTCCAGAACTCCAAATCATTCGAGGCCGGACTTTTTGAAAAATAGACTCTTTGAAATACAATTTAGGCACTTGAATCATATCAAAACATGTTTCTATTATCTAGATATTATCCGTTGAACACAACCCTAAATTCTGCTCAACTCTAAATCATGTTCTAACGCAAACCCTAACATGCAACATGCATGATCATAACCCAAAATTAACACTAATCATTATACCATTATTAAAGTTCATATATAATCTATATTTTATGTAAATCCTAGATCCATCATGTTAATTGTTACATGATTTAAAGAAAACGGAAAACAAGTCCGGAGGTGTTAAACCTGAACGAATACCTAAAACATTGATATCCCTTAACATCTAAAATCACCACTTATTCTGATGTAATAAAAAATCTTCTTCTTGAGGGTTCGGCTGATCACAAAGGGGAGAGGGAGAGAAAAGTGATTTAGGGTTTTATTGGTTTTGTATTTATACTAATAGAATCCTAATTGTAATCAAATTGTTTTCTTTTTTTTCTTTTCCCCTATTCGGTCGAACACTCCTTTATTTATATCTTTTTTTATTTTTTTTATTTAATTATTAATTTACTAATTATCTTTATTACCTTAAGTTTTCATAAAAACTTAAGCTAATTTGGGTAAACCTTTTTACATAAACACAACTTACTAAACTTTCTAAAAATAACTTTTTATTTCGCTTTTCACTTTTTGTATTTAGTAAGTTTGCTACAAACTTCCATATTTTGCTCACTTAACTTATTTCTAACATGATACATTTCCCATAAACGCTTAACACAAAATCATCCAACTATTGACGTAGCATTGCAAGCAATACGTCTTTCCTTTCCATTATCACTATAAGTGAACAAATGGAATACTCCTCATCAAACACAAATGCACTCAAAATGAGATGATCACACACCTCAAAACGATATCATGCACCTATTCAAACCACTTAGCACACATAAATTACACATAGCACATAATAATCACACAAAATGAACTCTTAACCCTTTCTAAAGGTATCACTAACCTGATTAAATCAAGTATGTTACAAAATTCTTGAGCAATGTTGGTGTAGGTCTGTAGTTTCGTCTGTTATCTCCAAATAGTACCTTAATTCACGTGATTCCTCCAATTGCCTTCCAAATGCTAAATACCTAAAAAGGAACGATCAAGTACCTATTTTGGGCATAAATGCACAATTTAGGGGGTTAAACGACCCTGAAAAAGTGTATAAAATGACACCTCATCACTCGCGTACTAAAAACATTGACATCCGGTATCATTTTATAAAGGAACATGTTGAAAGGGGAACGGTGAAGCTATACTTTGTCGGGACTGAATATCAACTCGTTGATATATTTACCAAAGTTCTTCCTAAGAAACGCTTTGAGTAGTTAGTTCATCGAATTGTTTATGCGATGTATGACTCCAATTCATTTTGAAAGTCAGACAAAGTCATCTACAGAAAAAAAAAGATTTCTTGATGTTTTTTCAAAAAATTATATAAAACCCAATACAAAAATAAAAAATCCAAAAAGATATTTATCTCAAAACACATGTCTTCTCATTTAAAATCAGATTCATGATTCGATTTTTCTCAAATTTACTTTGAAAGTTCAAATGGGATCATGATCTAAGGGGGAGTTACTCTGAGAAAAATATGTTGTCCCTATTAAAACATGTTCTTTTCAAATGATTCCATTCAGATATATTTATTCAAAGGGGAGTTTAAAAATTTTATGGCTAACTGGACTTTGAAAAAAGACAAAAATCCATTTTTAGGACTATCCAAGTAAAGGGATTACACTCCGAGGCGGAGTTTGTGAAAATTTTGGTTTAAAATGATTATCGAAAAGTCAGAGGACCAAACTGCAATTTACGAAACTCATTTTTCGGTAAAACAAGTCCAAGGACCAAAAGGTCAAAATTGAAAACTAAAATTCGGACGCTATAAAAGGAAAATTCTTTTTATTTTTCCTCTATTTCAAAAAGGCAATTTCGACAAAAAGGATATTATATTTTTCGATAAGTGATTTTCTCATTTTTATAGCAATTGAACTCAAATCTTTTGTCAAAAATGTAAGGAAACATCATGTTTAAGTGTTTTAGTTTGCTTCTTGATCGTTCTTGATGTCGAAATTAATTTCAATAAAATTAGGTGTTGGGTTCAGTTCCTGAGCCCTTCAGTCTTTCAGTATATTTAAACATAAAATCCCCTAAGTATTACTCAAGCTGAAGTCTTTCAGTTTGAGTCGGTGAAGTTTCTTCAGCGTCAGCTCTTCAGGTCCTTAGAAGATTGGGAAGTATCTTCACTTCAGTTTATGCAGCGGTACAAAAAACTAAAGAAGGCCCTTGGTTAGAGCTTCAGTTCAGCTTGGATGACAATTCCAAGCTGAGCGTAGTCTATCTCCTTAACAAAAGTTGAAACGTATTGTTTCACTTCTAGAAGGTTTACAAGGCAGGAAAAAGATTACTTTATGTCAAAAGGAATAAAGCAATCTCTTTGGGAAACGGTGCTTCTAAAGTTGGTATAGAAGTACAACAACTTTCTTAAAGGACTGTACCTGGTACTTTAGAGCACGTCTACATTAAATGGTATCTAAACCACCCATTTAATGCTTGACATGTGTATTAGGTTAACTTGTAAACCCTAATCTCTTTGCCTATAAAAGGAAATGGATTCCCAGAGTAAATGTTACCTCTTCCAATTAATGTGATACACATTAAAGAGTTCATTTATCTCTCAAATAAACTGACTCGTACTACTAAAAACTGAAGCTTCAGTTTAGTCATAACAAGTTTGTTTTCTTATTTCTCATAACTTTGGTTAGAGAATAAGTTCGAAGGAGATAACACCCCAATTGTCATTGCACTCACCTGCTATTTCGCAAGCAAGGTGTGTCATAGATTATTTATTTGATTCTAATAAAAGTCTATACGTTGAAAAGTACTTCTGTGTGTTTTAAACTTGTTCTTTATATTGTTCATATATATATATATATATATATTTGTTTAAAACTCACTTCGTTGCCATGGAATGTGATTAGTTTAATGTGATAAACTTTATATCTCATTCCTAGGGACCAACAAGTGGTATCAAAGCCTTCTGGTTTATAAGATCCATCTTAAATGGCAGCAGTAGAGGTACTACAAACTCTTGAATATAGGGGTGGCCAGCTAAATGCCGCTCTTGTACTAGAGGTGGAAAATTTCACCAACTGGAAAAAGAAGTTCATGTGTCCACATTATTGTATTGACCTCCAAGTGAAAATATCAAAAACGGTCCTTTTATCCCCATGAAAGCTGGTCAAAGGAAGCCAGAGAATCAATAGAAATGAGAGAAAGGCTGCTAACCTAGATCAGCGACTCAAAAGTCTCATCATGTCTGTTCTTCTAGATGACCAAATGAATTCTGTCATAAATCGCTTAACAGCTAAATCAACATAGGATTACCTGATACTATATCATGAGGGCCCCTCTGATGTGAAAGAAAGTAGGGCCATATACCTAAAATTTTGCTATAACACCTTCAAATTCAAAGAAGGTGAATCTCTAACACAAACTTTCACCAGATACAAAGCTTTAATGAATGAGTTAGTAAATGATGGCATCAAACTTTCAAAGCTCTTTGAAATAAATATTGAATCATCAATGGGTTACCAAAGAAGTGGCTTAGTTTCTGCCAAAGTCTAAGAAAACACAAATATTTGAATGATTCTGACTTGCTTTCTCTATTTGGTAAACAAAATAAGAAAACCTTATAGATAGTATTTATAAGACTGAAAAGAATAAATCTCTTATCTCTGCAACACCTCTATCAACTGATTTCTTCTCTTCCTCTATTGTCCAGGACTTTCAAGATAATCCTGATGATGAAGTGGGTACAAGAAGCAGTCATGAGTATCTGAATGATCTAGAGGAAGAATACCAAGTAAGAGCTCTTTTAGCCAAATCTAAAAGATTCTTCAAGAAAGGTACTCAAAGGTTCAGCAGTGCAAAAGCAACTAACCAAACTAAATTCCCACAAATGTGGCAAGAAATGTCACTTTGCAAGAGACTGCTAGTCAAAAACTTCAGTTTTGACATATCAGTTACCCTTTCAACCAAAACCTCTCAGTTCCCCTTAGCACAAACCTGAATTAAGGCCTACCAAATACTTTGAAGCAAAATACAACAAAGTCAAGGCTAAAATGGGCTCCTTGAAGTTCAAGTGCATCACCTCTAATGGTAAAGAATAAAGGTCTTATCGCTAAAGCCTATGAGTGGGATGAAGAAGAGGTGTCATCAGATGACAATGAGATGGTGAAAGTGAAAGTACTCATGGCACTAGCTGAAGAAAATGATGCTGTCAACAAAGAAGGTACCAAAAATGGTGAATGGGTAAAGATCTCTACAAGAAAGTATGACATCAGGAAGCCCATCTGGTACCTAGACAGTGGATGCTCAAGGCATATGACTGGTTCCAAGAGTTACCTGCACAAATACGTGGAACAAAATAATAATTAATAAATAAAAAAAAAAAAAACTACAAAAAAGAAGAAAAAAAAGATTCTAAATAAAACAAAAAAAAATCAAGAAAAAAAAAAAAAAAATTAAAAAAAAAAAATAAAAAAAATTTTATAATTTAATTAATAAAATCAGGACCTAAAGTAAGTATTTGGAGATGACTCTACATGCACAACTGAAGGTTATGGCTCTATCAAATGTAATGGTATAGTTTTCACAAAAGTAGCATTTGTAAACGGTCTTAAGTACAATCTAATTAGCATCGATCAACTCTGCAATGCTAAGTATATTGTTCAGTTTGATGAGAAAAGAGGAACAATCTTCAACTCCAACAAAGATGTAAAATCCGGTAATTTTCAAAATTTTAAATGACTATTTTACCCTTTGACTTTTTGGGTCTGACTTGAATTTTTGACTTTTGGTCTTTTATTGTCACGTAAAAGCGATTACTGCGTGACCGGTAAAATTTTTGGAACATATTTTAAATAATAAATCATATTTATTATTACATCTCTCAGGTGCAAGTTATTGTTTTTCTTATTTGACTCGAAAACGAAAAAGATATAGGTTATTCCTAAGCTGACTTATCAAAAACGAACCATTAAATCACGTTTTCTCAACTCCGACTCTAAAGCAATTTGATATAAAACGACATTTCAGACAACTTTTTAGTTTTGCCCGAGACCCGAAAACAAACTGAAAGTGACTGACATGCCTTCACAAGATTATAGAAACAAGAAAATAATAAATTATATTTTGATTTTAACACTTTTTTATTAAATAAATTAGTCATCATTTTATTCAGTGACGTTTGTTGAAGATGCAAATATTCGAGTAAAAGATCATTTTACGTACAAAGTTTATCGGAAATATACACATAAATAATAAACGTTTTAAATAAATTTTTATAAAACGTTTATACAAATTTGTCGAGTAAATACTCGTTTTTATGGGAAAAATTATTTGGAACGCAATGCGGAAGTTTTCGTACATTTAAAATCATAACCGTTAGAGGCTTAAACGATCCCTGAACCAATATTTACCAAAAGTTACACTTTTGGTCCCTGTAAAAATATTTACAAAATGAACACCCATCTATTTGTGACTTGACACATTTATTTTATAACTTTTAATATATATATATAAAAGTTATACATATTTTTTTCATTTTCATTTCTTATAAAAACACACACACATGCTCTCTCTTCTCTCCCAATTTTTCCGGCAACCACCACCGGCCGGATTCCGGCCACTACCGCCGGAAAACTTTTCCGGCGAGTTTTTCGACCAAGTCCCAAAAGCCTCCCCATCACCCGATCTTCCTGATCCCCACCACCACGCGCCTATATCCACCACCACTAACCACCACAGTCGTCGCCCCCCTCCTTTGGCTGCTACCCCACGATAGCCCCCCCCCCACCCCCACTACTGTCTCGTCATCATCACCTCTACCTCGTCACAGCCGCACCCATCACCACCATTCTACCACCATCAGTAGGTGCGTTTTTGTGTTTAATAGAAACAGCCACGAAGGTGTTGTTTTGGGGTCAACCCACAACAAGACAAGTGCGTTCCGGTTTGTGGTCACCAAGGGTGCATTCGGTTTTCTTTTTAAGCACAAGGGTGCGTTTGTTTTTCGATTTGGCACCACGAAGGGTGCGTTCGGTTCGGTCATTAACCACAGATTCGGGTGCGTTTGTTTTGGCTGCCAACCACCCACAAGGGTGCGTTTTGGTTCATAAACACCACAAAAGGGTGTTTGTTTCGGTGGTTCAGACAGCTAGGCTGCGTTTGGTTTTACAACCGCACCACGATGCGTTTGTTCGTGTTTTATGACCCGAGCTAGGGTGCGTGGTTGTTGTCCACTCGAATAGGGTACATTTGGTTTTTATATAGAAACGAAAGGATGCGTTTGATTTATTCATAAACACGCAACAAGATGCGTTTGGTTTGATAAAACGCTGCAAGGGCGCGTTTGGTTTTGGTTATAACAGATTAGGAGTGTTTGGTTATGTGGCTAACACCGATTAAGGTGTGTTTGGGTTAACAGGAAACCCCAAAATGGGTGTTTGGGTGGCAGGGAAACGAAAAAGGGGCGGTTGGGTTAAGAGAACAGTAAAGGGGTGTTTGGTTGGCTGTTTAACAGCAGTAGGTGCGTTTGGGTTAACAGAAATACACCAAGGGGTGCGTTTGGGATAGCAGGAAACACCCAAGGGCGTGTTTGGGTTAGCAGAAATACACAAGGGTGCGTTTGGTTTAACAGAAACCGCACAAAGGGTGTGTTTGGTTTATACAGATAGACTAATAAATATAACATAAGATTTTATAAATTTAAAAATCAGATTAAATGGTGTAAAAATGGCAAATAAAAATGTGTTATTTATTCAATCTCGTTTATATATATACACTTGTTCATTCTTAATATATGTAATATATACGGAATATATTACACATTTTGCGTTTATCTTTCGATTTATTTTATTTAACCAACAACCAAACTATTACAACTTGAAATCTAAATCTTTATCAACGTGTCGCGTTGATGTACTCATACATCGGAAAATCCAAGTACATTATCCTAGCTAAGTGGTCATAAGCCCCCCCCCCTTAAGACAAACGCTAACTTCTCACCTTCTATCATCGAGCCTTTCCGGTTTTTCTTTTTTTCCGTTTGTGTTGTGCTTAATATGTGCAGTTCTGCCAATCGTTCTATAACATCAATGTGAGTTTATAGCCCCCCTGTTTTTACTAGTTTTACATATATTTTTGGGGTGAGAACATTCTGTATTACAAATTCATTTTTACAGGTTGAATTACAAATAGGTTTACATATTTATTTAAAATTTATATATCGCGCATGATACAATACTTTGTTTTAATTTTGTGGCTTGAAACACCGCAATAAACTTGGTTATACACTCATATCATATCTCACTGTGAGATACAACATAGGTTTTTACTTATGGATGGCAACACTATACTTTTTACTTCGAATGATTAGGATTCGATTAGGTTGCATGAACTGTAAATCACATGGAGGGTGACGCGAATGGTTATAAATCAGATCTATTCGGGATTGACGAATTCCCCGTGTCGGGGATTTAAGCTATCACTGGGCAAACGAACGTTATAACATGTCGGAATACGATTGGTTGAGTCTTCAGGGCCAACAATTACATACACATGAATATTTTCAGAAATGCCCGGGTGTTCTTGGAGGGGACACCTATGATGGGTACATATTATTTTCATTAATGCCCGGGTGTTCTTGTTTGAGGGAACCACACTAACATGGGTACACTCTACTGTGCTTGAAAAAAGTGACATACAACAAGTCTACGTCGTAGTTTCATGAACTTAAAGTAATTGTAATCATGGTTTTATACTCACATGGATATTTACTGTGCCTTGAATAAAGTGGCGATACATACTTGAAACATTTTGGTGATATATATATAGAAATCATACATGCTTTGAACAATTGCGGTTCAACGTTCATACATACATTTTTATGACTATTTGGGGATTGAAATGGTCATGCATACTTTACAACTATTTGATTTCTAAAAATCATACGATATTTTGGAAGGACATTTAAGGATTAAAATGGTCATACACACTTTACAAACCTTTGTTCAACCTTTATACTTAAACAAATCTATGAACTCACCAACTTTATGTTGACACTTTTTTAAGCATGTTTTTCTCAGGTGAATAGATGCTTGGATTATCTGATGTGCACTTGAGTCTAAATTTGACAAGATTTCATTCATGGATTACTACTTACATACAAATGATCAAATCTCGTTGGGTTGTTTTCAAGCTTCTCATTGTGATGCAATTATGGGACAAATGTTATATCAAATTTCAAGGAAATCACCAATTTTTACTTTTCAAACGACACATTTAGAGGTCGATCTCCTTGTATATCCGAAACTTGAAAATACGGATGATGAAAATACGAAACTGAAAACCTTGTAAAGCATTGCATCACAAACTAGCGCTGTGTATTATGAAGTAACGCCCCGGACATATTTCCGCTGCGACACATTTTAGGGGTGTTACAGATTGGTATCAGAGCACTGGTTATAGGGAACTAGGTTGCATATTTTACCCTAGACTATAACCGTTTTCACAAGCATTGCATCACAACAAACATTTTCAAAATGCATACACACTACTTGCTTACTTGCTTAGGTTACTTGTTACCTTAAGTGCTTACATGACATACATATATATAATATATATGCTTGCATTCCTTTTACGTATATCGTACGTTTATTTATATAAGAGTTAATTATATAAATACTAAAACATTTCTTAAGACATTGTGGGTTGCACAATGGTCTCATTTATACCTCAGACATTGTAAGTTACACAATGGTCTCATTTGACTTCTTAGACATTCTGAGTTGCACAATGGTCTCATTTCGTTCTCAGACATTGTAAGTTAAACAATGGTCTCGATAAGAATTGGGTTATTTCTCTTCGCTAGAGGCTTTGATATCCAATCACGTATACACGAGACCGTCATAATTTGTGTTTACATGGAATTAATTATGAATCTAAATATTATTCAATCTTGTATGGAGCGGGACTTGTAATATGAAGATTGAATATGATGCAATTGGGAACTTACTAATAAAACAGTCACATATTACAAGTCTTGTATGGGCGGGACTTGTAATATGAGGATTGATATGATAATTGCTATGTTAATAAAACCAGTCACAGTTCTGTTTACATGGGATTATGTATGAATCTAAGCATACAAGTCTTGTATGGGCGGGAACTGTAATAGGAGGATTGAATGATAATCAACTAGGTTGACTTGTATGCATAAATGACCTTACCCTGTTTTTTACTCTAAACCGAGTACTCATTATCTATCTTGATCTCTAGGACGTATTCCTTGGTAGTTATTTATTCCCCGCCCTCGAAGAAACGAGTTTTAAAACACTCGCACATACTCATTTAGAAGCAATTCATCGTCATGTTATCCATCACCTTGAAGGTTATGTGAGTACGCGTATTGCATCCGAAATTATTAAGTAGGATAATTTATAATCTCTTTATTTGAAAGGATAGACCCCCTCTTCATTTAAAGAAATTGTAAATCCCCGAAACCATAAGTTTATCATTGTCTTTACTTACATAATTAGCCGCTCCTTTTATGTAAATAATAAATTATAAATGAGTGGGCTTAATGGTATCCAATATGACACGAGTATGAACTCGAACCCGATAATCACCAAAACCCGTTAAAAAGGTTTAGAAGCACAATAGTGCCTTCCCACCCCGCAGAAATCTTAAGGCCTTGCTTGAACTACCAGATCTTATTCTTAAGTTATTACTTTTGCCGTTACAATTCCTTGCGACCATGAACTGTTGGTGGAGCTAACCGACTTGTGCACACTCGAACTAATGAAGTTGATTCATCATCGAACTAATGACTGAGTACCATATTCCGCCGTCTATCGCCTAATCTCTCCCGTGAGCTCCGCCCACTTGTTGAACTATATTATGGGGATATTGTTTCTCGGAATGTCCTCACTCTCTGCATCCCATCACCATTTGTTATAGTTATTGTCGTTATGGTTACTGTTGTTGGGTCCTGGAGCGGTCCCAGCTTGTACGACTTTATCCAATAGGTAATTCAACCCCCACCCTTAAACCAGAAAACACTCTATCGATATAGTATTCGGTTGATTTATTCAATGCAGACTAATAGTACACCCTAGTACTGCCAAGTAACTTAGATACTTACACTCATTAGCCTCGTCCGTTATTAATCATCGAACATTATAGATATCAGAAACGAGACTTCGTCCTCGAACATTTAAGACTCTATACAGACATACTCACGCGACTACACTTTCTCCTTTGATGTTTCCACTAATAAGGGACTTTCTTTATAACACGCTTACATCAGTTATAAGACATGTAATGATATTTTTAGATACCCATTTTGATGGATTAGATATACTGGTCAATCCTAGCCAAATTTTTGGTACATTGAGAATTGTCGAAACATTGAATTTTGTCGAATAAAGTTATCAGCGTCTTGTTTAGAACTGGTTTATTAAACCTTAAATCTTTTCTTTGTCACACAATCGGTTAACACAAATTAAATCTCGGGATGAGATTTCTTTAAGGGGTAGGTACTGTAACATCCGGCAATTTTT
>BQNB010075545.1:0-31431 GCA_026074375.1 Tanacetum coccineum
CAATAATATTGTTTTCCATGATAATTGTACATGCATGCAATTATTACAAACTATTTGTGTATAACAACGTAACCCACTATTAAACTTGTATTCAAACTACTTTACTTAAACCTATGAATTTCACTCAACCTTTGTGTTGACTTTTTAGCATGCTTATCTCAGTTAATTGAGCAACTTAAAGCACGGAGTGGCACGGACTTGAAGATGGTTAAACTGTTATCATTCAAACTTTAGGTTTTTATGTAGATTTTGGGACCTCTGTATGTAAAAACTCTGATGAAATAATGAATGATAACTTATCTTTTAAAAAACGTTTTTTTTTGAGTCATTTTCTATGATTGTGATTGTTGTACGATGAAATGATACCCCAGATTAGCTTCTGCTGCTATATGTCACAAATGGGGGTGTTATAACTATCACTAGATAATATCTAAAATATCAAGACCAACTAGTTTTTTTCCCTCCTTATTTTCATGGGATAATTCCCATCTTAGGGGACATAGAGCTCACAAATGTTACAACCTAGAACTAATTAAAGCTTAGCTATGGCTAGTTGTTTTGACCACTTAGTCCTCCTTAATTCTCTCTTGATGTTCCAACGCCCCACCCTCATTATTTTGGTCTTTTGGTCTTGTTAATAGTCACTTTGACTAGCTTATTTGATATTTATACTTGTATACTAGAAGAAATAAACACACTCTCTTTTTCCTTAGCAAATTTTTCACAAAATCTCTCTTGTTTCTTCCTTCTTACCCACGTCCCACTATAAACCCCAAGAAACAATTCATAATCTTTTATTTTGCAAACATACAAGTAATCTAGGATCATATTTAAGATGTTACAAGAAGGTTTGGAAGCTTGATTTGGTATTTTTTTTAAAAGGGTTAGACAAGGAAGGTTACAAGTTAGGGTTTCGATTTGGGTTTAGTTTCATTTGGAGTTTTGATCTTGTTTTTCTTCATCTTGCACTTCTAAGGTCTTCTAAACTCATACTTTTTAATACTTCATTTGCATATTTTACATTCAAGTTATCTTGTTAATCACCACTTAGGATTTTATTTTCATGTGTTATAAAATGAAATGGATATATTATCATAAGGACATAAATATTGGACAATCATTTTGGACATGACTAGGAGGACTCTAAGTATGTAAAACAACATGTTACAAGGTTACATAGAAGGTTTGTACAAAAATAAACAAGTTATAAATTTATAAAACACATTTTATAAATTATAAAACCTAAGGGGCTGTTTTGAAACTTTCTGTTAAGATCCGAATTTTTATAAATTCAGGCCATGTTGTTATATGATAGTACATTTCACAAGGATCGTAAGCATATAAAGAACGCTAAAAACGGAGTTAAAACGAGTAAGATACGACGTTTCAAAGATTCGACATTATATATACAAAAGCTGTGAAACTGTGTACGTTTCAGCAGCCGCTGAAGCTCACTTTCGAGGGCCTTCGGGTCTGATTGAGCCGAAGTGTAAAACTACAAAGTTGTTCGGAACGACATTTTACATAAACCTGCCGATTTTCATAATTTTCGGATGTATAGTTTGTAAACTAGACATTTTTTCTGACATGAATAGTGTTGGTTCGTTTTTAATAAAAAAATTTGCGAAACATATTAGAATCACTTATATAATTTTTATTCGTGTTTTTAACTTTATAAATATTATTTTGCACGACGATTAAATTACTTATACGATAACATTATGTAAGTAATAACAACATTAAATCGAGTATTTTTGGCGAATAATTAAATTAGTAGAGAAGTATTCTATCTTTGCACATACAATTACGTGGACATTTATTTTTCAAGATACAAATTTATATTGTTTAAATCTTATAAATTAAACAAAAAGTATTAGTTGGTGGTGTAACATTATAACTTGTGATGTAGTATTTATTATAAATACATTATTCTTATACGACCTATAATTGTTTAGGTTGCATTCGGGCATAATTGTGACGCATTCTCAGTGGTGATTTATAATATTGATTAACTCACTCAATGTGAGTTCATAGCCCTATGTTTTTACGATTTCTATAATTTACAAGTTTTGGGGTGAGAAACATGCTTTGTTTTATAATTTGACGCAAGTGGACATTTTATATATTGATTACTGAATATTATTGCCTAAGTTACCGCATTGCCATTTAAGTCCCTACCAAATCATGAACCGTTAATTGCTAATGTAGTGAGCGCTAGTGTTGTGGATAGATCTATCGGGACTGACAATCCCCACCTGGAATTTCTGGTCACAAGTTGATCATGGTGCATTTAACATTTTGAGGAACTTGTAGGCTGTTTGGCAGACACCCTATATTTATTTTAGGGCACTGACAGTTAAGGTTTCGGGGTCATGAGCTTAGTGCAATAATACATGTTTTGGACTACTGAATTTGTTTCAGAGTCTACCATTACTTAAATCTTGTGGTCCACTCTCTTACTGATAAACCTATGAATTCACTCAACCATTGTGTTGACTTTTAGCATGTTTAATTTCAGGTCCTAAGGTGTGATTTCTGAAGGGGAGCTGCGGGGATATCATGAAGATGGATTTTGTGTTTTCTTTAAATTCAGAAAATCGTCTTTTATGTGTATGGTATAGAGAATATGATTTTGCACACTGAAAACTCATTTTTGAGTCTTCTATTTATAGTGTCTGAAAAAGAGTGGATACGCCGTATTGAGCTAGGTCAATACGGCGTATAGGGGTGTTTTCCTTGGAGTGCATGCTAAGTTTATAATCAATCAGATATAACTTCCCAAATTATAATTATTCACCAAATCTCTGAATAGTTATCCAGCTGGATACGGCGTATATAGAAACATAGATACGCCATATTAGGAAGTGAGAATACGCGTTTTCTTGTGAAGTCCGAGCAATGATACGCCATATCTCCTTTTGTGGATACGGCGTATTGAGCAGAATTAAGCAATTTTTAAATATCATCGTTTTAAGCTTCAAAAAGTGCGCCTTTTAGCATGTCTTCACAAATCACTCCGTAATTACTGCAATTTACAATTTTAAGCAATTAAGTGACAATTCTTGCAATAATTATATAAAAGTGGATAATTTATTTGGGATAAATAATGGTATAAATGTAACGTTATTTGATGTCATCAAATATCCCCCCACTTTAATCCTACTTGTCCTTAAGTAGACTTTAGAAATTTATTGAAAATGTATCCTAACCGAAGTTAAGGATTTTTACGTTAAGCATTTCTTTTGTTTTAATCACCTGTACAAGACCAAGCACCTCACGAAATATGAAAATGAAAACACTCAGATCACTCAACTAAACTAGGGTGTAACATTTAATTGGTATGCTTATTTGCTCGGTCATGATTAGTTTCATATCATATGCTTAGCAAGGATACACATCTCCACCACTAGAGCTAAGGAGAAACAAGTCAAAAGTTAAATTGGGTTTTTATTATAAGGCTAAGGGTTGATCATTCTAATAATCTTTCACCGATAGTACCACACCAACAAGGCAGCTGAATCATACCTACACGGCCATAATGACAGAATAGACATGTATAATTTAATCACATCCTCATTCAAGTTTAACCAAGGGTTAGGATGAAGAATGATATAGGGTAGGGATCTTCTAACTTTCACCAAAAGTAATAAACCAACAAGGTGGCTGAGTCACACATACATGGCCGTAACGACGAAATAGACATGCATGACTCGATCACATCCTTGTTCGAGTAAAACCTAAGGTTAATTGTTAGGAAAAGGAAGTAAATTGTTGGTAAATAAAAATCACAAAACAATTAGATTAAGCCAGAACAAATAAGGTATATAGTTGCTAGAAACTTTCCCTGACCGTTCCATGATAAAGACTCATAAATATATACAAATGTCTCGATCATAGCATGACAAAGACAACCTAAGTTGGCGTTCCCATAACGGTCAACTTCCCAATCATCCTAACTTATAAATACTTTTACAAGGCAAGCGGTGATATCGACCACTTTATACAAAATTATCCATCGTTGATTTTTTACACATATCAACGAATAATCGATCCTTCAAGTAATTTATCAGTTTAAAGCTCAACGAACTGACTATCAATCTTTCTATCTCTTTTTTTGATGCAATTTTCCATTTTTTAATTTTCTTGTTAAACATAAACCAATACGAATCTCGATGTTATTTCACCGTCTTCACCATCATAATTCATCCGGATAATTTTTCTTTAAACACTTCATCTTCGGACACAAAACATAATTGCGAAAGTAGCAAAATACACGAGCTACATACTTTTACATTCCCATTTTATTGTGCAATTTCCTAACCTAACCGGAGATAGAAAATTTCACTTTGACACATGAACTACAAAACTTTACACAAAAGCAACTAGCAACTTTGATTAAATAGGCTTAATCTACAAGGTAGGCTAAGGTGTAAAGGTGTAACAAAATAAACATTTTGGTGTGAAAAAGACAGGAATGGATCAACATGTCTAGGGGTATCTTACTCTTATGGCGAGAGTAAACAAAGGGTTATATGTGGGTTAACTAACCAGTGTAGTTAGTTAATATCACAACATATAGGCTTTTTGATGTATTCCTAGAAATTTACCAGTTAAACATGTTACTCCATCTAAGTCCATAACACTCATCATTGTGGTCTCGAGTGATATACCAAGCTAAGTTCTAAAGTCCACTACATCATCAACACACTTATAATTTTTGTGGAATTTTTGATAAACGTTTGGAAACGAAATAGGCTTAATTCTCACAATTTGATATTAAGGGTTATTTGTGCGCGAGGTAATGTAACTAGTAATTTTTACAAATGTTATGCTAATTTTTTTTATTAAAATATGACATAAAAAAAAATATTGTTTTTATTTTTAAGCATATGTGCATAGTATTATGTAAAAAGAAGGACACGAGCTTTTAATTCTCCATCCCCCACTTAAGTTATACAACGTCCTCGTTGTATAGATAAAATAATTAAAGAAAATGGGAAATAGAATTAGAACGAGGAACTCCCCTGATATTTTACTCGGAATGATTCTCCAATTTGTGTTCTTGAGCAAATGTGTGTTGAAGAGGCATTAGAATGCCCGTATGAGTTCAACAAACATACTTTTTAGAGTATACCATCACCAATTAGTCGATTTTGTTACAACAAGGCCCTGCATAAAAGTTTAGAAAATAACCTGCAATTCTATCTCGGGTTTACAATGGCTAATATATAGGAAAACAAATATGAATACTGTACAGGGAGTCTATACGTCGTATCCATACCCCAATATACGCCATATTAAAACCTGTATTTAAAAATCCTAAGTACGGTTCAGTCGACTAATACGCAGTATTCATTTATTCGAATACGCCGTATAGACTAAACTGACAATAAAGTTTAAAAACTAAAAAATAAAAAGACTTAATAAGGTCCAAATAGTCAATACGCCGTATCCATAGGGTTTGGATACACCGTATAGACAGTCTGGGAAGACAGACTTGATAAAAATTGAAAATTATATTCCGGGTTGTCTCCCGGCAAGCACCCCCTTTTGTATACCAAAAGTATTTTAAGTTAGACTTGCCCCAATTTAATCCCATTCTTATAAAACAATTTGGGGTCAAACAGGATGCCAAATGGCACATATAAATTTTTAATAATTAATGGCATCCCTTTGTTAAAACATTTACTAATCATGATTTTAATCATTAAAACAAAAAAATTTTAGTGAAAGATTTACATGGTGTGTCATGATTTGTTTTAATGTTTTCATCCAACTCAATGGGAGTGGTATCTTTGTTTAAGCAAATAACACTATCCATTGGTTTGACATCAATGTTCTCCGAACATGATTCAGTATTGATTTCAACATGTTCATTTGCCGGTTCTGATTTTAAATCATTGACAGGAATTAATTTATAAGAAGATGAATCCTTGTTATATATAAAAGTATAATCCTCGTCCTCAGAATCAGAAAATGATATGTGAAAATCCTAAATGTCAGCTTTAATTGCATTGTAAATACTTATAGTGGGTTCGGAAGAAACATTCTGATTTGATGTCGATGCATCATTGTAGACGATAGCTGGGAAATCGTTTTTCAAAAATTTGGTGAAGAATCATCAGAAAGCCAACAAAAGACACAAAAAATCACAAAAAAACAAAAACAACCAACACAACGACAAACAACACATACAAACACAAACAACACACAGAAAAAACATCAGACAAAACCACAAAACACAAAAGAACACAACAACCAACAAAAGCACAACCAATCACAAAACGACACAAAGAGCCAACCCACGGGCCGGTTGCCGGTGTGGGGGGGGGGAAGGGGGGGGGGTGGGGGTGGGGGGGGGATAGGGGGGTTTGGGTTACTCGGGGACACAGACGTGTTTATTTTTGTGTGGAGAATCTAGAGTGGGGTTGACGGATGTGCCTGGGGAAAGACGGAGAGGGGGTGTCGAAAACATGCTAATTCTGATGTCATCCTCAAATGTAGGACGCTCGCTGGCGCCCTACAAGTTTACACCCCGCAATTATATATAGATGACCAATCAAACACCATCAACCAAAAGTCCGACAAAAATACCAAAAAATGAACAAACAAATCACCGTCTTCCCCTCCCCAACCCCAACAACCATCACTACCAGACCCCCACCCCACCCCCAACCTCCCCTGTGACCCCCACCCCTCCAGAAACAAAAACGACACAAAAAAACACAAAAAAACAGCTAAGAACAACACGGAAACGCAATCAAGCCCACAACCCCCAACATAAAACAAACCAAATCCCCCCTCAACCCACAACATTCAAACAAAAAAAAATATCACTAACAACACATCAACACAGAACCCCCCACACCCACCAAATCATACCCAAAACACCCAACACCCTAGCCCCCCCCGCCCCCCCACCCACCCCACCCCCCCCCACGACCCCCCAAACCACTGACCGCCCGTGTATAAACCCCTACCTTTCAACCCCTAAACACCTACACCATCCCTCCCAACCCAACCACACCCCATCCTCCCCCCCCCCACGAACCCCAACCCACCAACCACACCCCACCCCCCAACAACCCACCACCCCAACAACCCCCCAAACACCCCTCAGACCAAAGCCCCCAATCCCCCCTCCCCCCTCTACACCTCTTTCACCAACCCCAACCTCGCCCCAACCCTTACAGCCACAAACCACCCACCCACATCCCCCCCACCAACCCCACAATCCACCCTCACACCTCCCAACCTCCCCACCCTAACAAACACAGAGCAAACCCTACACAACAACCGCCCACACAATTGCACCCCCCTCCCAACTCCCCTGCCGCATCCACCCCTTCACTACCAGCCGCCACCACCCTCCCCCCCCCACCCCCCCTCCCCTCACACGTTCCGACACCTACCTCTCCCCACCTCCCAACCTCCCAGCAGTAGCCAGCACCCCCTCTCCCCCCCCCCACCTACGCCACACCCCCCCAACTCAACCCACCAACCCCCCCACCTACACCCCCCCACCCCCCCCCCCCCCCCCACCGTCCCCCCCCCCCCCCCCCAACCCGCCCACCCCCCCACCCCGACACCCCTCCCCCCCCGCCCCACCCCCCCACCATCGAAACCTCCCCCCAATAAACCCCCGCTCCAACGCCCTCAAACCCCACCCACAAACCCCACTCACCATATACCCAATCACCAAGAATCCGGCGTAGCCCCGTCCACCCAACCACCAGCCCCACCCCCCCCACCCCCCCTACCTACGCCCCAAACCCCCCCGCCCCACAAACTCCCCTCCCACCAGATCGATACATACGAACCACACCTCCTAAACACCCCTCCCACCACCACCCCCCTCACCCACCAACAGCCCCCATACACTCCTTACACCCCACCTCCCTGCCCACTCCCAACCCACCCCGTCTCAGTTACCCACCCACCCCCACACACCCCCACACCCGCCCAACCCCCAACCCCCCCACGTCACTCCTCCCAAAACCCCACTCCACGAGCCATCCCCCCCCAAACGAATCACACACACACCCGCCCCCCCCCACGCCCCCGCCCCACACACCCCCGAGCCCTACCCAACTCCCAACAGCACTGTACCCTACATATCCCCCCGGGACACCACAATCTTCCTCCCCCACAACGAAATCAGCGGCGCTATCACTCCAACGGACCATCCCACCCCACAGCACCACTACCCCCCCTACCAAACCCAGGCGAACCGCGAGCAACCTCCACAATCCCCCCCCACCCAACTACCATCCCCACGCCACCCGTCACCCCACGCCCCACAACCCCCGCCCCCTCACCCCCCCGGCCCCCCCCCCCACCCTTCCCACCATAAAACTCCCCTCATAACCAACCAACCCCCCCCCCTCAGCCACGCCCATCCTACCCAAAAACCCCACACAAACCCCGTCTCTCGCCACCATCGTGACCCCCCCCACCCGACCAACACCCCAACTCCCCCATCCCCCCCCACCCACCACTCCCATCACCACGTCCCCTCTCCACCGACCAGCGCCCACTCCAACCCCCCCCATCCCGCCCTCGCCCCCCCCACCCCCGCCACAAGCCATTACCCCCCCAACCCCACCCCCTCCCACACCCACCCACCCCGTCCACCCCCACATACTCCACTCAAAATAACTCCTCCAAAGGCGCACACCTCCAGCCACCCAAACACCCCCCACCGGTCACCACCCCCCTCCTCCCCCCCTCACCCCCTCCCCCCCACACAGCCTCCCCCCCCCCCCAAACCCCCCACCCTCTCCCCAACCCTTGTCCCCCCCCCCACCCCCACCCTACCCCCACCCCACCACCCACGCAAATATTAAACCCTCACCAAACCGCACCCCCGGCCTCCTCCCAAACCCCCCCCCCCCCCAAACCCATAACCCACTCCCCCCCCGTGGCCCACGACCGCACGACCCTCACCCCCCCCCCCCACCCCCCCCCGTTACTAACAAAACAAAACCCACCCCTACCCGCAATCCACCTCACCCTCCCCCCCTCACAATAACCGACCATACACACCCCCCCCCCACAACCCCCTCCACCCATACTCCTCACCACACCCCCGCCCTCACCACCAACGACCACATAACCTCACCACACCACACCAAGCTACAATACCAATAAGCGGATTGACCCACACACACATCACCCACAAATCCACAAACCCGGGGACACCCGACCCCCCCAACACCCTCACCCCCCCACCCACGGGGGTCCAGCCCCCCCCATCCAACCCCCCCCCACGTACCCCACCCCTGGCTACGCTCCAAACACTAGTCACAGGCAAAAACCCAAACCCCCCATGCGATAAAAAACCCCCCGAATCTCACATCCCCCCCCCGCCCCCCCCCCCCCCCCTCCCCACCACCCAACCCACCCCCCCCCCCCCCCCCTCCCCCATCCCCAACGCCCCCCCGGCCCACCCGCCCCCAACTCCACCGACCCTACCCCATACTCCCCCCCTACCACCCACCACACCCCCCCCCCCCCCCCTCCCCCCCCATCCCCCCCAACCACACCACCCGCCCCACCCCCCCCCGTGACGTCTGCACCCCCACGCCCCTATCAGCTTACGTCATACACCCCGCCCCCCCCGACGACCACCCCCTACCCCCACCCCCCACCCTCGTATTCACCCCTCACCCACCCCACAACCCCCACACCTGACCCCTCTCCCCCCCCACCCAACCCCTACCCCCCCTCACCCCCCCCCGCATCCACCCCCCCCCACACTGCACCCCCACCCCCCAACCCCCCACAAACCCGCGAACCTCCCACCCCCCACCGCCACCAACCAAAACCAAGATTTTTATCACAATATACCTTACCGTCACTATAGTATTCCCAATTAAATTCTTATCACAGCCAAGAGCTTAATCTCCATAAGCTGGATGGTCTCTCCATGTGATTTTGGGGTATCCATTTCTTGTAATAATTTGCTACGAAGAACAGGGTAAATGGACTAAACAGCCATATTGATTAAAATCCGAATATGCGTATAGTCATTAAAAAAAAAAATTATACCCATCCAAAAAAAATTATACCCGATCCAAAGAGATGATACGTCGTATTCAGTATTCGACTCAGATTACAGTGAACTGTAATTATGAAGAAAGACACACAAATACACAATATGCAAAATTATACAATGCAGATAATTAAACACACAAATATGCAAATTAATCTAAACTAAATCTAAACTAAAATACTAACAAACAAGAATTAAACAACTTCACTCCCCGGCAGCGGCGCTAAAAAAAAAACAAAAAAAAAAACAAACGCAGCAAACCCACAATCTCCACTCCAATTGATGTGTTTAGTGTAGGTTATGTAATATTATAACAAAGATTACCAAGTTTAAATTTATATTTAGCCGACTTATCCTAAAACAACACTTTAATGGGCAGTGTACCCGATCAGATAGAGTTTTGTGGTAAGTAGGGTGTAAAACACTAAGAGCAAGGTCATTTAACCTTATATTCTATTAGTATTTTAGTTAATCTAATTAATTCTAATTACTTGTTAAACCTATGCTAAACCTAGTTCTAATGATTGGGGGTTTTCAGCCTGAGAGACTAAAAATGGTTTTATGGTGACTAAAATCAATTCAATACACAATTATCATGCAAGAAGAAAATTAGAAGATAAAAGAGCGATACAAGCTAAATGATAGAAAACTATTAGCCATATTAAATCCGTCTAAATGCTGGTTTTTTGTTTAGTGCAATGACTGCTTATCTGGAGGCGGCATATCATTCTTAAGACTTAGGCGGGACATCATCCTAATACATAGACACGTTGAATCTTGTCATAATTAACGCATTCGCATAAAGCATCCTTTAGTTTAGTTATAATCTATCTTAGGGATTAAAGCAATGGTGATCTTGCTAAACCCTAGCCCATCGGGACTTTACCCACTTACTGCTTGACGGTATTTTATATACTGGTAGTCTACTGTCCAGGTCTTTACCAATGATTAAGAACGTACTCGTTGGTCCAAGGGTCACCTGTCAGGCAAACTAAGTTCACTAATCTAAAGGCAAAGATATGACATTATTTGTGATCCTATTTGTCCAGATATATAAAACACGACATGGAGAGCTATCCCAGTATCCAGATCACTTGGTAAGTCTCACTAGACCCAGTTAAATGATAGGTCGCATATTAAAGCACATAAACAAGTATTAGGTGATAAACATAATTAAACAATCAACAATAAATTAAGCAGTCGAGATTAAACAAACCAAACATTAAATCTTCATTAAGATGGCTAATACCCGAGGGTATTAGCCCATAACCATTGTAATTATACAAGTGTGATCAATTAACCAAGGTAAACTAAACGTTTTACCGAACGATACCAAAAATTAAATGATTACAAGAGTACAGGAATTACATGGTGTCTTTTATGGAATCGTGATCGATGCTTGACCTTGGCTGCTCTTCTTCTCTTAAAAAAATTGACTTTATGTTTATGGTATAGAGAATATGATTTTTTACATTGAAAAATCAGTTTTGAGTCTTCTATTTATAGTCTCTGAAATTGAGTGGGTACCGTATTGATAGTGAATATGCGTTAAGGGGTAAATTCCATGAAGATCGAGCTACGTTCACAATCAATCAAGAATACTTTCCTTTTAATCACATTAATGCAAGATCTTTGATTGTTTGGACCAGCGGATACGAACGTATGTAGTTAGCAAGGATAAGCCGTAATAGGAATTGAAATACGTGTTTTTCTTGTGATGTCCCAGCGCTAGATTACTCATATCTCTAGGCGTATAACGGCGTATGAGTCATGAATAAGTATTCTTCAATATCATATTTTAAGCTCCAAAATGTGCGTCTTTTTAGCTTTCTTCATAAATCACTCCGTTAATAAACCGTAATTAACACCTTTAAAGCACTTAAGTAACAATTCTTGGCAATAATTATATAAAAGTTGTAATTTTATTGGGATCAATTAATGGTATAAATTAACGTTATTTGATGTATATAAAATAGCCCCCACTTGAGATCCTACTTGTCCTTAAAGTAGACTCTAAAAATTTATGAAATTACCCCAACCGTAGTTAAGGATTTTACCTTTAAGCATTTCTTTCGTGATAATCACCTGTACAAAACCAAGCACCTCATGAAATATGGGAATAAAAACACTCAAATCACTCAACTAATCTAAGGTGTAACATTTAATGGGTATGCTCAATTACTCGGTCGTGATTAGTTTTTTATTATATGCTTGGCAAGGATACAGATCTCCACCACTAGAGCTAAAAGATAACAAGTCAAGAAGTTAAAATGGTTTTTGTAAGGCCTTAAGGTTGATCATTAGAACATCTTTCACCCAAAAGTACCAAACCTAACAATCAGCTGAAGCATAATACAAAGGCCGTAATAAAGGAATAGAATGATAATTCGATCACATCCTCATTCGAGTTTAACCAAGGGTTAGGACGAAGAATGATATACGATATAAATCTTCTAGCTTTCACCAAAAGTAATAAACCAACAAGGCAACTGAATACGCCGTATTCAATATTTGACTTAGATTATAGTAAACTGTAATTACACACAAACACACAATATGAAAAATTATACAATGCAGATAATCAAACACACAAAACAAACACACAGAAATATGCTAATTAATCTAAACTAAATTCTAAACTAAAATTACTAACAAACAACAAAATTAAACAACTCACTGAAATCCCCCGCACGACCCAAAAAACTTGATGAGCTGTCGGCGTAGTTTATGTTTAATTGAAAAAAGATTACCAAGTTTTAAATTTATTTTTAGCCGACTTATCCTAAAACAACACTTTAATGGGCAGTGTACCCAATCAGATGAAGTTTCGTGGTAAGTAGGGTGTCAAACACTAAGAGCGAGGTCGTTTAACCTTATATTCTATCAGTATTTTAATTAATCTAATTAATTCTAATTACTTGTTAAACCTATGCTAAACCTAGTTCTAATGATAAAGGGGGGGTTTTCAGCCTGAGAGACTAGCACAAGTTTTATGGTGACTAAAATCAATTCAATACACAATAATCACGCAAGAAGAAAATCAGAAGATAAAAGAGCGGTACAAGCCAAATGATAGAAACCTGTATTAGCCATATTAAATCTGATTATATGCTGGTTTGTTTGTTTAGTGCAATGACTGCTTATCTTGAGGCGGCATATCATTCTTAAGACTTAGGCGGGACATCATCCTAAGATCTTGACACGTTGAATCCTGTCACAATTAACGCATCCGCATAAAGTATCCTTTAGTTTAATTATAATCTATCTTTGGGATTAAATCAATGGTGATCTTGTTAAACCCTAGCCCATCGAGACTTTTCCCACTTACTGCTTGACGGTATTTTATACTGTAGTCCACTGTACCAGACTCTTTACCAATGATTAAAACGTACTCATGGTTTTCAAGGGGTCACTGCAGGCCCCAACTAAGCTCACTAATCTAACGTAAATCTAAGGATATTATTTGTGATCCCTATTGTCAATATATAATAAACACTATAATGGAGAGCTATCCATTATCTAGATCACTTGTAAGTCTCACTAGACCCAGTTTGAATATAGGTCGCCTATTCCAAGCCATAAAAAAAACAAAATCTAGAAAAAGTAATAGGTATAAACCCATAATTTAAACAATCAACGATAAATTAAGCAGTCGAGATTAAACAAACCAAACATTAAATCTTCATTAAGATGGCTAATACCCGAGGGTATTAGCCCATAACCATTGTAATTATACAAGTGTGATCAATTAACCAAGGTAAACTAAACGTTTTACCGAATGATACAAAAAATTAAATGATTACAAGAGTATAGGAATTACACGGTGTCTTCTATGGAATCGTGATCGATGCTTGACCTTGGCTGCTCTTCTTCTCTTCAGAAAATCAACTTTTATGTTTATGGTATAGAGAATATGATTTTGCACACTGAAAACTTGTTTTTGAGTCTTCTATTTATAGTCTCTAAAATTGAGTGGATACACCGCATTGAGTGAGGTGAATACAGCGTATAGGGGTAAATTCCTTGGAGTGCGCGCTACAGTCACAATCAATCAGTAATACTTTCCTTTTAATCACATTTAATGCAAGACCTTTGATTGTTTGACCAGCTGGATAAGGCGTATGTAGTTAGCAGGATACGCCATATTGGGAATTAAACATACACGTTTTCTTGTGAAGTCCAGGCGCTGATACGCTGTATCTTCTTTGCTGGATATGGCATATTGAGTCAGAAATAAGTATTCTTCAAATATCATCGTTTAAGCTCCAAAATGTGCGCCTTTTAGCTTGTCTGACTAAGGTTAGTTGCTAGGAAAGGGAAGCAAATTGTTGTTAAATAAAATTCATAAAACAAATAGATTAAGCTTGGACAAATAAGGTAGTTGCTAGTAACTTTTCCCGACCGTTCCATGATAAAGACTTGAAATATATACAAACATCTCGATCATAGAAATGACAAAGACAACCTAAGTTGGAGATGTGTATCCTTACCAAGCCTATGATAGAATACTCGTCATGACCGAGCAATTAAGCAAATTAGTTACATGTTGAGTGATTTGAGTGTTTTCATCTACCTATTTCGTAAGGTGTTTGGTTGTGTACTTGTAATAGATCAAATAAATGCTTAAACAAAAAAATCCTTAGGGATGCATTTTTATAAACTTCTAAAGGCTACTTAAGGACAAGTAGGATTCAAGTGGGGGGATATTTGATGACATCAAATAACATTACTTTTATAGCATCATTTATCCTATGTAAATAACCCATTTAGTTTAATTATTGTAAAGAATTGTTAATCGTTTGTATTTAAGAATTGTAGTAATTATGGAGTACTTGGTGAAGATTAGCAAAAAAGCACGCATTCTGGAGCTTAAACGAAGACATTTTGAAGATTATTGTTCTGATATCCAATATGCCATATCCATCTAGGAAGATACGACGTATTTGTGCCTGCACTTCACTAAAGACCACAAAGGAATAAGATCCAATGCGCCGTATCCAGAGAAGACCAATACGTCGTATTCAGGTTATGGAAATAAAATATTCTGGAAGATATCAAATGTGGTCCCTACTCTAAGAAACCCTTAATACGCCGTATTGACCTCAGTCAATATGCCGTATCGACCATATTCCAGACATTATAAATAGAAAACCTAAAAACAGGTTTTCAGTGTGCTAAATCATATTTTCGATACCTAAACCATAAAATTCGATTTTTAAAAGAGAAGAAGAGCAGAAGAGGTCTTGCAACATAATTAATTCCATAGGAAACAACTTGTAATCTCCTATACTCTTGTAATCATTCAGTTTTTGGTATCATTCGTTAACTCGGTTAGTTTACCTTGGCTAAATTATTACTTTTGTATTGATTATGACGTTTGAAGGCTAATACCTTCGGGTATTAGCCATTATTATGAAGATTTAAATGTTTGGTTTGTTTATCTCGATTGCTTAATTTATCGTTGATTGCTTGTTTATGTTTATCAGTTTATACTTGTTTACGTGCTTTTGTATGCGACCTATCATTCAACTGGATCTAGTGATACGGACCAAGTAATCTAGATGCCGAGATGGCTCTCCATATAGTGATTTATACATCTAGACCAATAGGATCACGAATAATAACCTATCTTTGCCCTTAGATTGCGAGCTTAGTTGGACCGGCAGGTGACCCTTGGGATCAACGAGTACGTTCTCAATTAATTGGTAAAGACTTGGTTAGTGGACTACTAGTGTATGAATTGCCTTTAAGCAGTAAGTGGGTAAAGTCTCTATGAGCTAGGGTTTAACAAGATCACCATTGCTTTAATCCCTAAGATAGATTATAATCAGCAAATAAGGATGCTTTATGCGGATACGTTTAATTGTGACAGAATTCTTCGTATCTAGGTCTTAGGAAGAAGTACCGCCTAAGTCTTAAGAATGATATGCCGCCTCGAGATAAGTAATCATTGCACTAAATAAACAAACCAACGTTCTGATTGGATTAATAATGGTTAATACAGTTTTCTTATATTTGGCTAGCCGCTCTTTTATCTTTTATCAATTTACTTGCGTGTGTTTTAGTATCTTAAGTTGATTTTAGTCACCACAAAACCCGTGCCAGTCTCTCATGCTGAAAACCCCTTTATCCGTTAGATTTAGGATTAACATAGGTTTAGCATAGGTTTAACATAGAATAGAATTAACTTAGTTTAGATAACCAAAATGTTAATAAATTGAAAGATTGTTTCTTGCTCTTAGTGATCGACACCCTACTTACCACGAAACTCCCATCGACTAGGTACACTGCCCGTTAAAGTGTTGTTTTTGGTAAAGTCGACAAAATATAAATTTAAAACTTAAAACATAAATTACAACCACACAACGACACATCGATCATTATATAAACAATGAAAATACTAAATCGAGTATTATTAACAAATAATCAATTGTTTGACAACAATAATATATTCCTTACGGATTCGAATACTTGGACATTTAATTAACAAGCATAACTCAAACATTGTTTCAACTTTTTTTAAATTAAACAAAAACTAGTAGGTGGTGATGTAACTCTATAACTTACGATGTTGTATTTATATTAAATACCTTATACTTATACGACCTATAATTAATTGGGTTGCATTTCGGATCGTTTACGACGATTACTTTGTTGATTTTGCGATAATCACCAGTTTCTCTAAGAGGTGAGTTTATAGCCCCTCTTTTACTTGTTTTACATTTACTTTACAAATCTCGGGGAGAATACATGCTCGTTACAACTTGTTTGCATGTCCATTTACAATGACTTTTACATACTCTTCTACATACTTTTTACATACTTGATTTTGTAACTCATTTATACACTCGGATACATGAACGCTTACAAACTCATTACATGAATGATTACAAACTTATTTTCATATCTCCCGGTGAGATACAATACTTGTTTTTACTTATGGACGCAACAACTTTACTTTTACTCGAATGATTACGGATTAGCTTAAGTGGATTGAACTGTTAATTACTCGAAGGGTAAACGCGATTGTTATAAAATAGATCTATTTGGGGATTGACAATCCCCGTTCAGGTGAGAAGCTCTCACTAGTTCGAGATTGAACTAACGAACTTATACCATAACGGATCACGACTAGCTTGGTGTCTACAGGGCCAACAACTACTTACTAGAACTCTTATTGTGCCTTGAATAAAGTGGCATACTTTTAAGTCTGCGCCTCAGTTACATGAACTTAGAGTAATTGTAATCACTCCTAACAATACATACTTGAAACATTTTGTGATATTGTGCTCATTACAATACATACTTGAAACATTTTGTGATATTGTGCTCATTACAATACATACTTGAAACATTTTGTGATATTGTGCTCATAAAAATACATACTTAAAACATTTCGTGATATTGTGCTCAATACAATACATACTTGAAACATTTTTGGATATTACGTTCATTACAATTATCATACTCTTTAATCAATTGCAGTCTAACTTTTATACAAATCTTTGATTCCAACATTTTAACAAACGCATTTTGTGTGGTTCGTGTTTACACGCATTTTAAGAAAACCTATATATTTGAGTTTATGCATTGCAAGTCTTGTATGGACGGGACTTGTAACACAGTAAGTTTGGATATATAGTTTTTGTGATTTACGTTTACATTTACAAAATTTATGAACTCACCAACTTTATGTTGACACTTTTAAGCATGTTTTTCTCAGGATAATAAGATGCTTGACATAACTGATGTGCATTGGAGTCCAAACTTTACAAGATTTCATTTTAAACGACACATTTAGAGGTCGTTCTCTCATAGCTTGTGCAAATGTACTCAAGAAGTAACGCTCGTGGACCCTTATTCTACTGTGACCCGTTTGGGGGTGTTACAATTGGTATCTAGAGCCAAGGTTATAGAGAACTAGGTTGCATATTTTACCTAGACTATAACCATTTTCACAAACATTACATCACATCAAACTTTTTCATGTGCATACACACAACTTGCTTACTTGCTTACACTACTTGCTTACATGAATTATACATATATGCTTACATTCCCTTACATATATATTACATTTATTTATATAAGAGTTATTTATATAAATACTAGAACATTTCTTAAGGAAAGTTAACACTATAAACTCGTATGTCCTAACAATTATCCAAACATTAATTTATCTTATATGATATTTTACCATCATTCATTTATGCAATGATGCATTCCATTTCGCCATGTTATGGGAACGCGAGGATCAATTCCGAAAGAAATACCCACACCTCTTCGCAACGACCGCACCGTCGTCAAGTGCCGCGTCTTAAGCCTTGAGGACAAGGCTCACTTAACGGGGGGAGACTATAACACCCCGTGTTTTAGGGTCATTGACGTCGTCAATAAATCCACAATGTATCTTTTGTATTGTACGCGTTTGCTTTAAATCGTAAACGTTAAGTTAAATCGCGTACGCTAAAAATTAGCGTTCAATGTAAACGGGCATCAAACAATTAAATGTTTACATCAAGCAAGTGTTAAGTAATTATTTTGATGATAATTATTAACTTTGTTCATTTTATTTTTATTGGTTGCGTAAAGTGTTTACGTTTCGCGATAAATTGCATTTAGGCATACCCGGAACCACCAAAACTTTTCTACGCTTCAACAAATACCCACTTTTATACCCAATACATAAAAATCACAAAAATATATCATGTATATGCATATAGGGCCGGATATGGTCATGAGGATGCAAGAAAATATCATAAGAAAACATCCTTCCTTGTTTTCATGGGATAACCTCAACTATTAGGGAACATCTATCCAATTTCTTCAAACCTTGACCAAAGACCAAGACTAAGACTCCCTTAAGACCCTCTTGGTGTCTCCTTGACTAGTCCTACATGTATATTACTTATACATTGCAAGAGATAAGAACACATATCCATTTCCTTAGCAAAAATCAACAAAAACTCTCCCTTTATGCTTGTATAAGCCCACGGCTCAAAATCCCCAACACAAACAATCCATACAAATTATTTTACCACTTATACAAGCATTCACACATTATTCCTAAGACATACTAAGGTGTTTTAAAGTATTGGTTAAGCATTTGCAAGGTGTAAGCAAGTATTTACAAGATTAGGGTTTCCTTGGAATAATTAGGGTTTCATTCTTGCAAGCTTGGGTTTAAAGTCTAAACAAGGGTTTAGCACATATTTCTCATCATCATTGTTCATCATAAGGTTATCTAAAAACCTTTATCTTTTCATTTCATGAGTTTATATGTATATGATGTTCTATGTAGCAAAATCATCATTTAGGACATGTTTAACTTGTAAAAGTGGATTTTTCTTGTAAACATGATTTTGTGAACTTATACACATGTTATATGGATGATATTATGAGGTTATAAATGGATACATAAGTGTTTTACAATCTTGGTTAAACTTAAAAAGTGTTAATGCAAGATTAGGGTTTTTAATGATTTACTTAAAAAGCTACAAGTAAAAGTGTATAAATAACTTTGTAAGCTTGTTAATCTTGTTACCATGGACTTGTGAGGACAATGAATGGACTAATGGACTTTATTATATGTAACACATATAATATATATGGTATAAAAGACTTGTAGTAAGTTGCAAGATTAAAAAGTACATAAAATAAGCTTTATATAAAAGTATACATATTGATATTAAAAGGGCTGCTTGGATTTCGAATTTAAATCAGTAGTTTTGACCTTTTAGAAAAATAATACGACTCATGACGATTCCAAAAAAGGTAAGAAACTCGAAAAACGGATTAATAACGAAAAACATACGGTAAAAACAAGTTATACGATAAATAAATGGTTTTATAAAATAATTTTTATAAAATAATTTATAAAAATTATACAAAACAGAAAGTTTGGTATTTTTAACAGATTATACACATTTTTAGGATTCCAAAACAAAAAGAAACGTAATTTTTTGATTAAAAACGAAGAAGTTATGAATTCTGCGAGTTTATATACTTAACATGTATAAAAATACTTTTATAAAACTATTTTTATAAAAAGTTACTATTCATGATAGAAACATTAATTTTTGTAAACTTCATAAATAAATAGAACTTTCAATTACGAGAATGTGCTCGAAGGAATTACTAAAAACGGAGCTAAAACGAATAAAATACGACGTTTACGATAATTAAGTTTTCTAAAAAGTTAATTTTATAAACTATGAACAGTTAAATTTACTATTCATGACAGAAACATATATTTTGAAAACATCAATAAATTGATAAAACTTTCAAAAACGAAGACGTACTCGAAAGAATCGTTAAAAACGGAGCTATAACGAATAAAATACGACATTTACGGGTTTTACGTTAATTAAAGTTATAAAAATAAGTTTATAACTGGTATGAACAGTAAAAATCACTGTTCATCAGAGGACTAAAAATATGAAAACGTCAAATTTTGATAACTCGTCTTAATACGAAAGCGTGGACATAAGAAACGCAAGAAACGGACTTGAAACGTGAAAGTTATGTCATTTTCACCAAAGGTTTATTTATAAACGTTTTAACTTTATAAATATGATTTCACTAAAATAATTAGATGGTGATTAGCTATATAGAATTATATATGGTAGTAGTTACCCAATGTGATTAGTACTTATACGACCTATATTGGATTAGGTTGCATTCGATCATTACCGTGACGCATTTTCTGTGATATACTTGATATACGCTCACTCAAGGTGAGTTCATAGCCCCACATTTTACATGATTTGTTTTATAAGTTTTTGGGGTGAGAAACATGCACTGTTTTATAATTGGACACAAGTGGATAAGTTTTATATTATGATTACGTGTTGCCTAAGTAGCGATAACCCTAGTTGAGCCCATTATCATGAACTGTCAGTTACTGGATTGTAGTGCGCGAATGTTATGGATATATTCTTTGGTCTTTACATCCCGTTCGGGTGATTAGCTATCACTGGGCAAACGAACGTATACCATGTCGAATTTAGGATGTTTCGGGTTAGAACATCATCAGGCAATGTTAGGCAATTTATATGGTTTTAATTTATGTCGGGCTTCAGTGGTCATGAGCTTGGGAAATGTAATTACAATTATATTTTTTGTCTGCATTTGTTTGCATTATCATACCCCCCCCCACCATTTTGGGAAATCTTGTGGTCTACAATATTCGATTTATCAAACTATGAATTCACCAACATTATTGTTGACGTTTTAAAGCAATGTTTTTCAGGAGGTCAATAAGCACGAGGTGCAAGGGATACATTGGTGGTTTTGATTTGGATATCATGCATTAAAGATTTTGTCGCATTACATTTTGTATATCTGTTATGGGCTAGAAATCTTTGTATTTTGAACAAGTGAACAAGTGAAGCTTTGGGCTTATGTAACAAATACTTTGTTAAATCCAATGTATCGGTTTTAAACGACTTTTTGGTCGTTCTATATATATCTTGTGTTATTGATCTATGAAGTAACACGCCCCGACCTTAATTCGTGCGACCCAATTTGGGGGGGTTGTTTAATAAAAATCAGATGGTATCAAGAGCCAAGGTTATAGAGAACCAGGTCAAATGTTTTTCTGGACTATAACCGTTTTCAAACATCGAATTCCTACAAAGCGGTTTACACGGGACATACATACGTGCATACATTCATACATACACTACTTGTTGCATTAGTTGGTTATACTAGATGCATTCATAATTGATATACGTGTTTATATTATACTACGTATATACCATACCAGTCTTATATAATATAGTTATATAAGTTATTTTTGCTTGTTACAGCAGTTATGTCGTCTGATTCCGCGGTTACCTATACTTTCGTCCACTCTGAGGCACGATCTTGGAGTATCCCGTCTGAGGATCCTTACGAGGAGGCTGCCCGACAGTTGTTGGAGCAGGCACCACGTCCTTCAGAGTATGTACCTGATCCCATAGAGCTAGAGGATCATGTACCAGTGTACATTCCTGGCTGAGCCCCTGAGATTTAAGTGCGCGGGGGGGGATGAGGATGAGGCACCTATAGAGCCATACATTACTGAGGTTGCTTCTGCACTTTACACGCACTACCACCACCAATCCCCTTCTACCACACTTTATCTGACCCCCACATACTAGAGCAGCCATGGCTCAGAGGAGAGCTACAGCACCATCCATATATCATTCACTACTTCCAGCAGGGACGCCACCATTGTTACCTATACCACTACCTGCACCATCCACTAGCCGCAGAGCTGACATTCCCGAGGCTGACACGCCACCTCGGAAGAGGCTACTACTTACTGCTCCCACACCTAGGGTTGAGGTTGGGGAGAGCTCTGCTGCTGCTGCTGCTAGACAGCCAGGATCTACTATGGCCCGCAGGGTCGATCACAGTTTTGTAGACACTGTGGATACCAGGGTTCGAGATACTGAGAGGAGGACTATGGCCGCCGTAGAGGTGGTCAACCTGAGGGTCAGTTACCAGGCAGATGTTCGCAGGAGAGAGAGTTTGGGGTTTTATTCACGACATCAGGAGGCCCAGGAGGACCGGGCTGCTGTGAGAGCTGAGATTGAGATATTGAGGAGAGAGAGGCTTGCTTACGAGCAAGAGAGCATCGAGACCCGTCAGGCCTTGGCTAGGTCTGAGGCTTACAGCAGGGCACTAGAGGCACGGATTAGAGTGTTAGAGACTCAGGCGTATCGCCACGAGTGGCAGCGTCAGGACGCAGATGATCGTGCTATTGAGCATATCATACGTACCCAGGCCTTGGAGGCTGGAGCACGCGTTGACACCTTAGAGGACACTGGTAGTAGTGCCTAGGTTTACCTTTCTATCATATTGTAGCTATACTATATAGCCTGCTAAGTTTTTATGGGTTACTCCCAGCTAGCAGACTATATAGATCTTTTGTTTCTGTTTAGCTATCATGTATAGCCTACTAAGTATTACGGGGTAACTCCCGGCTAGTAGGGCTCTAGGTTTATTTTCATCTTGTAACCTAGCAGTAGGGAATCATTTTGTACCAAACAGATCATGTATGTTTCCAGATTATATATGGAATGGATGTATTATGTCATGTCGATCTCGTGTTGGTTTTATATTTCACTATGTGATGTGATCCCATTTTATTTATTGTTCATATGTCATGTCACGTTATGATTGTATGAAATCTAACGGGTATTATAATTTCTTGTGCTTTGAAGAACAATGGCAACTGTTAATCAAGGGATGAGTGTCGAGGAAATTGAGCAGATTGTAGCCCAGCGAGTGGCTAATGCTATCGAGGCTATTGCTATTTACGAGTCAATAAACCAAACCAAACAGCAAGAAAACAAAGTAGCAGGGAATGCTAGCAACAAAAGGAAGTGGGAAGGTGACCACAATGGAAGCTCTAACCAACAACACAAAGGGCATAAGGTGTTTAGGGCACACGTTGTTGGGCCAAACAACAAGAAATATGCTGGGTCCCTACCTCTATGCAACAAGTGCAAATGTCACCACAATGGACCATGCATTGTAAAGAACTGGAATTGGAAGAAAAAGTATGCTGGAACCTTACCACTGTGCACCAAGTGCAATTACCATCATAAGGGTCAGTGTGCACCCAAGT
Organism: Tanacetum coccineum; assembly: GCA_026074375.1. Lineage (NCBI taxonomy): Eukaryota > Viridiplantae > Streptophyta > Magnoliopsida > Asterales > Asteraceae > Tanacetum > Tanacetum coccineum. The sequence continues at coordinate 23,673 of BQNB010075545.1, forward strand.
GCAACATATGCAAGAAGATTGGCCATCTGGCCCGGAATTGTAGAACACCTGCTGCTGCTGAGTATCAACGAACTCTCACCTGTTATGAGTGTGGAGGTCTAGGACACTACAAGAGGGATTGCTCGGAGCTGAAGAATCAAAACCATGGAAACCAAGCTAGATATACGGAAGCACGTGAAATGGTGCATGCCTTAGGAGGAGAAACCAATCAAGACATTGATAACCTAGAAGATGATATCAATGCTTAAGCTATATCCCTTAAGAATTCTCGTTGTAATTTCGCTTAAATTTCTGTTGTACCGTCCCGAATGATTTCAAATTATCTATCAAGTTATGTATCATAAATATTTCGTCAACTTTACTTTCGCTATCTGTTATGCAAACCAAATGGTAACGCTATTTTGACGAAAATGAGCGTTGCATCGTTTGCCCTCAAATATACATAGTCTGATCACCTATGTATATTTGGTGCATAGACTGATCATCTATGCATTCAGGAAGGACCATGTCATGCTGAGAGTAGTCACCTAAAAACTTTTGTTAATTTCTAAATTTCTACTGATTTTCTTGAGAAACAAAATCTTGCGTAAATGTATTTATCACAAGGAACTCTTACACCATCTTACAATAGAGTCGACATCACCTTACACCAAATCTTAAGCCAAAAAGGGGAAGGACGTATCTGTAGCCACCCAAGGACAACCTGCCGATAGGTTCAGCCGTCATCAAGGGAATTAAGACCCGTACCCATGGAATGCTACATTAAGGTAGCAAAAATTTAGATGTAACCTAATCGTCCAGGAGTTTTTCTAATGTATTTCTCCCTTATGACGTTTCCATCCCGGGTCTTTCCCCTTGACCGACAAGTGAAGTTTTCAAATTCAAATATGTGTACCCTGGTACTTGTGGAGTCATCCGGTAGCACGGGGACCTATCGATTGGCGCCTTCTGGAATGAAAGAGTTTTCAGAACAACTGAAAGAGCTGTCCCACAAAGGCTTTATAAGACCCAGTTCCTCACCCTGGGGAGCTCAGGTCCTATTTGTCAAGAAGAAGGATGGATCATTTCGGATGTGCATCGATTACTAGGAATTGAATAAACTGACGGTGAAGAACCATTATCCCCTTCCAAGAATTGATGATTTATTTGATCAACTTGGATCATTCTGGATGTGCATTGATTACCGGGAATTGAATAAACTAACGGTGAAGAACCGTTATCCGCTCCCAAGAATTAATGATTTATTTGATCAGCTCCAAGGGTCAAGTGTCTACTCGAAGATTGACCTAAGGTCGGGTTATCACCAACTGAGGGTTCGAGAAGAATACATTCCAAAAACCGCTTTTAGAACCTGTTATGGCCATTATGAATTTCAAGTTATACCGTTTAGTTTGACAAACGCACCTGCCGTATTCATGGACCTTATGAATCAGGTGTGCAAACCATATCTGGATAAATTCATGATTGTCTTTATTGATGATATTCTGATATATTCAAAGAACAAGCAAGAGCACGAAGAACACCTTAAGCTAATCTTAGACGCCAAGTTTTCCAAATCTGAATTTTGGATTCCTAAAGTACAGTTCCTAGGTCACGTGATTGATAGTAAGGGTATTCAAGTGGATCCTGCCAAGATCGAATCCATTAAATATTGGGCATCTCCTAAGTCACCAACGGAGATTCGTTAATTTTTAGGTCTTGCTGGGTATTATCGAAGATTCATTGAAGGGTTTTCGAAGATCGCCAAACCGATGACCAAGCTCACCCAGAAGAAGGTCAAGTTTGTTTAGGGTGATAAACAAGAAGCATCTTTTCAACTGTTAAAGCAGAATTTGTGCAGTGCACCAGTCCCGGCCTTACCTGAAGGAAGCGAAGATTTTATCGCATACTGCGATGCTTCAAAGAAGGGTTTGGGCGCTGTGTTAATGCAAAGAGAAAAGGTGATTGCTTATGCATCACGCCAACTGAAGATTCATGAGAAGAATTATACGACTCATGATTTGGAACTTGGAGCAGTAGTGTTCGCTCTCAAGATTTGGAGGCACTACCTGTATGGAACCAAGTGCACGGTGTTTACTGATCATAAGAGTCTACAACACATTCTTAATCAAAAAGAGTTGAACATGAGGCAACGACGTTGGTTAGAGTTGCTCAGTGATTACGATTGTGAGATTCGATATCACATAGGAAAGGCAAACGTTGTTATTGATGCTCTAAGTAGGAAGGAGAGAGATCAACCATTAAGAGTTCGAGCCTTAGTCATGACTATTGGCTTGGATCTTCCCAAACAAATCTTGAATGCTCAGACTGAAGCACGAAAACCAGAGAACATCAAGAACGAAGATGTTGGAGGAATGTTGGTTGAAAACGCTAAAAATCCAGAGGCGATTAGGACAGAAAAGTTGGAACCCCGTGCGGATGGAACTCTATGCCTCAATGGCAGGAGTTGGCTACCCTGTTATGGCGATTTGCGGACTGTGATCATGCACGAGTCCCACAAATCAAAATACTCTATACATCCGGGTTCCGACAAGATGTACCAAGATATGAAGAAGCTATATAAACGTCTCTTTTGAGTCGTTCTTTATATTCTTATGTTGTTGTGTTATGACTTAACACCCAAACTGTTGGTTCCGCTGCGATGAAATTTGGGGGTGTTAAAAAGATTGTTGGTACAACCCAAGATACCTAAATGGAATTGGGACAACATCACTATGTATTTTGTTACAAAGCTTCCTAAGACGTCGCAAGGCTACGACACCATTTGGGTGATTGTTGACCGACTCACTAAGTATGCGATCTTCACATCGATGAGAGAGACTGATCCTTTGGATAAACTTGCACGAATGTACCTAAAGGAGGTGGTCACGAGACATGGAATACCTGTCTCAATCATTTATGATCGTGACTCGAGATTTGCATCCAATTTCTGGAGGTCACTTCAGAACGCTTTGGGTACTAATTTGGATATGAGTACTGTGTACCATCCACAAACAGATGGGCAAAGCGAGAGGACCATTCAAACTCTCGAGGATATGCTACGTGCTTGTGCGATCGACTTTGGAAAGGGTTGGGTTAACCATTTGCCATTAGTCGAGTTCTCATATAACAATAGCTATCACGCTAGCATCAAGGCCGCACCATTCGAAGCACATTTTGGTCGAAAGTGTCGTTCAAACCACCCCCCACCCTTGTTTGTTGGACTGAAGTTCGGAAGATGCTCAAATACTCGGTCCAGAACTAATCCAAGAGACCACTGAGAAAATCATCCAGATCCAACAAAGGATGCAAGCCGCACGTGATCGACAGAAAAGTTACGCTGACTTGAAGCGTAAACCAATGGAATTCCAAGTCGGGGATAAAGTTATGCTTAAAGTTTCGCCATGGAAAGGGGTTGTACGTTTTGGCAAACGGGGGAAGTTAAACCCTAGGTATGCTTAGACTATTAAGGTGATGAAGGTTGGAGATGTTGTTACACTTGAACTTCCAGAAGAATTGAGCAGAGTCCATAATACATTTCATGTATCTAATCTGAAAAAGTGTCATGCCGACGAACCATTAGCCGTTCCGTTGGATGGACTTAATTTAGACGACAAACTCCATTTTGTTGAGGAACCGGTAGAAATAGCGGGCTGTAAAGTTAAACGGTTGAAGCGAAGTCGAATCCCATTGGTCAAAGTTCGATGGAACTCTAAGAGAGGTACAGAGTTCACGTGGGAGCGTGAAGACCAATTCAAGAAGAAATATCCACACATCTTCACAAAGACCACACCATCGCCAAGTGCTGCATCGTGAGCCTTGAGGACAAGGCTCATTTAACGGGGGAAGTCTATAACACCCTATGTTTTCAAGTCATTGACAACGTCAACAAATCCGCAATGTACTTTTTGTAATGTACGTGTTCACTTTAAATCATAAGCGATAGGTTAAATCGCGTACGCCAAAAATTAGCGTTCAATGTAAACCGGCATCAAACGATTAAACGTTTATATCAATCAAGTATTAAATAATTATTTTGAGAATATTATCGGTTTACATAACTTATATTTACGTTTCGCTGATAACGTACATTTAGGCATAACCAGGATCAAGAATTAATCTACGCTTCAACCAAATACCTCGTTGTACCATAATACCCAAACGTATTATTAAATTTACCCTATGATTTAATATTTTTCGTTACACTTTATACATTGAAAATAAAGCAAGACACAAATGGATACAAGTTGACATATTTTAAATAAAGTTACAACTAGTAACTTGCAAATAAAATGACTAGATATGTTTTAACTAGCAAAAAGGATTCTAGAAACCTTGTTCCCCCTCCTAACCCACGGCATACAACAACACTTGGAGACCAAGGAGCACTCATTTTTCGTACAACATAGTCTTGTACATCTTTTGCTCATTAAAAACCTAGCTAGTGTTGTCTCTTTGAACATAGACCAAGAAACATGATCCATAAAACCCTTAAGGTGTTTTTGGACTAGCTAATGCACACTTTTTGACCAAGGACTACCATATATACATGTATACTAGTGTAAGAAACTCATAGATATCAAAACACTTAACTAGAAAAGCAAAAATCCTCTCCTTTGTGCTCTAGCCAACCCACAGCTCAAACACCCCTTTGTACCAAATCCATATCAAATTTTATACCACCTATACACATCTACAATAAACACTCATTCTTAAGTACATTCTAAGATTGTTTCAGCTTTTGGGCTAAACATTTTCATGCTTTATCAAGGAAAAGAGATGTTAGGGTTTTCACTTGGGAAAACTTAGCGGTTTAATATTGTGCAAGTTTGGTTTCTAATACTAAACAAGGTTTAGATAGTTGTTAGTCATCATCTTCATTCACCATAAGGTCATCTCTAGAATATCTTTATGATTATATACATTTACATTATATCATATGTTAGTTCTATTATTGCTTGATTTACCATTTAGGATTGTGTAATGTATATGGGTTAGGTTTTTACTTGTTGTCATCATATTGTTACACTTTTTATAATCTTATGATATTAAATGACATCATGTTTAAAATGGACACATAAGTTGATTTACACTCTTGGTTAAGCGCATAACAGATGATTATGTATAAATTAGGTTTTATAAAGTTACATAATATGTTACAAGTAAAAGAAAGGAAAATGACATATTAATGTGATTATGGACTTTTAATCATGTTACTTGCACACTAAATTAAAGTCATGTTGGAAGAAATTAAACTTGTTTACACTTATGGGATGATTGTAAAAAATGGCTAAAGTATAAACTTGGAGTAAAAAGGTTACTTTTTGTAAGTTAAGGATTAAAAGTGTAATATGACTGGTAATTTGGACATATGAGGCAATTATGGACTAATAGACTCTTATTATAGGTTACACTTATGAATATATATAATATAAGGCTTGTGGTAACGTTATAAAGTGTAAAATATAAAACAAGGTTAAAAATTGGACATAATAAGGTCACCAAACTTTCTGTCAAAAGTGTATAAAAATATAATTTATTTCTATATTTTTATAAGTTTAATACCATCTCAAGACTGATTTCCGGACAGGTAAGTAAATTGTTCCTACGGGATTAATAACGAAAAACTTACGGTAAAAAACAAGTTATACGATAAATAAGGAGTTTTAAAAGGAATTTTTATAAAACTTTTTATAAAAATTATACAAACAGACAGTTTGGTATTTTTAACAAATAATACATATTTTTTGGATTCCAGAAATGATAAGATCGTAATTTTTCAATTAATAACGAAACGAGTTATGGAATTCGGAGTTTAACGACAATTAAACTTTTATAAAACTATTTTTATAAAAGGAATACTATTATGATGGAATTCAATTATTATTTTAAACTCATATATAAGTCGAACTTTTCAACTACAAGAACTGTGCTCGAAAGATTCACTAAAAAACGGCGCTATCAACGAAAAAATTATGACGTTTACGAGTTTTTACGATAATTAAAACTATAAAAATAATACCCCCTTATAACTGTTTAATGAATAGTATAAGTATGTTTACCAGAGGATCAAAAATTATGAAAATGTCCAATTATGATAACTCGTCTAAAATACTGAAAGCCTTGTGGGGCATATGAACGTCAATAAATCGGACTTAAAAACGCGGATGTTACGCTAGTGTATACACGGGAAATATAAAACGGTTTTAGTCTCTTATTAAACACAATTTTTCCAAAACTATTAGATGGTGATTAGCTATATAGAATTATGCATGGTAGTAATTACCCAATGTGATTAGTACTTATACGACCTTAATTTAAGTAGGTTGCATCTGACGATTTGCGTGGCGCATTATCTGTGATATTCTTGTTATTCGCTCACTAAAGGTGAGTTCATAGCCCCATATTTTTACGATTTCAATGATTTATAACTTTGGGGTGGAAACATGATTTGTTTTATAAATTGGACGCAAGTGTATATTTTATATTGATTACGTGTTTGCCTAAGTAGCGATAACCCAAGTTGAGCCCATTATCATGAACTGTCAATTGCATAGATGTAGTTGTGAATTACATTATGTAGAGGGTGAATGTTTATGAATAGATCTATTTGGGATTGACCATCTCGTTCGGGTAAACTAGCTATCACCAGGAACAGAACGTTTTATCGCATGTAGATTTTGGGGATGTTTCGGGTTAAAATTATCGGGCGAGAAATTGCATTATATATAATATTGCGAGAGAAAGATTGTTGAGCTTCAGTTAATGAGCTTAGGTAAAATGTAATCGGATTTGTGATGACTGACATGTGTTGCATTATCAGGGGAAAGTCTTGCGGTCCTGCATTATTATGATTTATACAAACCTTTGAATTCACCAACGTTATTGTCTGATCGTTTTTTAAAGCACATGTTTGTTCGGGAGATCAGTAAGCATAAGGTGCCAAGGATACATTGGTGATTTTGTTTTGGGATGTATGCTAAAGATTATAGTGGTTTTGTTTTGGGAAAACTCATGTGTTGTGAACCAGTATCTTTTGTAATAATAATAAGGAACAAGTTTAAAGCTTCGGGGCTATTTGTTAATCAAATATATGTAAATTCCAATTGTATCAGTTTTAAAACGACTTTTTGGTCGTTCTATATATATCTTGTGTTATTGATCTATGAAGTAACATGCCCCAGAGATCCTTATTCCGCTGCGACCCAATTTGGGGGTGTTACATTGAAGCTTTGGTCTGCTCTTTGAGAGCTTTGGTTTTTATCTTAAGGACATCCTTTGACCAAAATATTTGTTCGGGGGTCAGTTGTGTCTGTGGAGTGAAGGTTGCCTGATAGTTCTCTTTCGAGTAATCTAGGGGTCGAATATTAATGTTTTGTTCCGTCCACAGAGGGGTTTTCATTTTGTCATTCATTTTCTTCTTAGTGATTTCATCTATCTCTAGGGTATCCTCTGAGTTGTGTACTATGGCCGGGACATGATGGGTTTTGATAATTTCATGATCATTATATAGAGCAGACTGAGCTTGCATTGCACGGGTGAGACATAATGGGTTCTTATAGCCAATGGCTATCTTTCTCTATTCATCATAATAAGGTTTTGGTTTATATAACATGTGAACTATTTGAAGAGACTGGTCTTGTTTGAATAATTTATCCTCGACCTTTTCTTTTAATGCTTTTGTAACACCCCCAAAATGGGCGCAGCGGAATAAGGATCCGGGGCGTGTTACTTCAAGATCAACAGCACAAGATATATATAAGAACGACACAAAAAGTCG
>BQNB010075546.1:0-27985 GCA_026074375.1 Tanacetum coccineum
ATGAATGAATATTAGGGTTGAATTCGGCCTCTATTTATAAGCTTCAAACCAACTACGGCGTAGTTGAGGTGTAAAACTACGCCGTAGGTTAGGTGTACAACTATGGCATAGTTATGACGTCATCAAAACTATGTCGTAGTTGGGGTGTAAAACTATGATGTAGTTCTGCAACAAAATTGTAGTTATTGCTAAATTATGATTTTTCAGTTGTGATCCGGGCTTAACTCAAAACACGAAAGTTGTAGATATCTCTTCCCCTTTCCATGGCCGCTTGAATCAACTCCAAAGGAGTTAGTATAAAGACGTTATGGTCAAAATACTAAATCACCTTTTCAGAGATATCTTGGGAACATTTCTTCAACATTCGGCTTCGTTTCTTCACTTGATTCTTTTACGAGCCTTCCATAATGAATTCCAAATCATAAGTGAATAACTCCATAAGTATTTTATCAGTATAAGCATCCATCATTCACGTCATTTCGTTCCAATGCCTTGATTAACATGAACATCTAAATTTGAACGTTTTAAGTACCAAAATTATATTAAAACTATATAAAACAAGGCAATAAACATAGGAATGTGATATAGAAAAATACCAACTATTTTATGTTATCAAATATCCCTCCACTTGACTTCCACTTGCCCTCAAGTAGACCTTTTGAATAATTCTCAAAAAGATATCTCCCAAGTTAATTCGGAAGATATGAATTGAAAATTTACCTAAGCTAGAAATTTCTAAACCGAGCTCCTCATGAAAGGAAAAACGAATCACACTCATACTCTCACTAATCTATGTGTTTCATTTTTCGTGATCACTCAACTGCCCAGTCATGGCGAGTATTCTATCATAAGTTTGGCAAGGATACTAATCTCCGCCACTAGAGTCTAGATGCAACTGTTCAAAAAGACAAACAGGTCGACACAACATAAAGGCTAACAGAGTGAGTCATTTAATCTTTACCAATACCAATACTCCATAATAAGCGACAAAACCACACATGCTCATCCAAATAAATGAACGAGACACTTGTGATTGCTCAAATCCTTAACTCGAGTAAGTTAAAGGTTAGGATTAAAAATGATTAAGGGTAGGAATATACACGAGAAAACATTTATAATTGGTGTAAATTGAAAAATTAACTAGTCGCATTCAAATTCCATAAGGCAAAAACCGAGGTTCAAAGGTCAAGGGTTCTTCAAACTACATGAGTTAATGCGTATAATATGTAATGTAGTGCCTCATAATCTCCGCAAACTAGGTAAGTAAGACGCATTAACTCGGCCTTCATCAACAATGAAAAAAATTATGTACAATATTTTTTTTAAATTCTTGGGTAATTTTTGCACATATTTTAATCGAATATGCTCTATAATCACTCATTTCTATCTCTCTTCCCCCCACTTGAGATGTACAATGCCCTCATTGTATAAATGTAAACTTACAAAGAAATGAGAGATAGAAATGACACGGGTTTATAAATGTTACCCGTTTACATACATCAAAACGGATATGTCAAGACATCGCCAGCTGCACAAGGCGGGAATACTACCATTATACTATATGACATATAGGCTGATTTGTAATTTACGATCAGCTATAAACAAACTAATAAACACTTGCTTGCATGCTTTTTCACTTTTTCACTTTTTATTTGATGCAAGACAAGGATACAATGAAATAGAAATTACAGACACATATATACATAAGCATCCCCCTACTTGAGATCAACTATCTTCTAAACCCGGATTTCTTCACATACCCTTTATCATAACCCACGACTTTCACTAGTGGAACCAAATTTAAGTAGCAACTCCCCGACTATGGACTTTAAGAAACTATAGGTTAGGCTAGGCGATTGGTGTAACAAAACAAATATATATTGGGTTTAACAAAATGAAAGGAAAGGCTCAATAGGTTGTACTAGGGGTATCTTGCACTAAAGATGAGTGCAACAAGGGTTTAACAAGGGGATTGACTAATCAGTGTGAAAAGTCAATATACACAAAACATATATAGGCTATTTGGGGTTAATCCTAAAATTTGCCTTTTATCCAAGCTACATCGATTACATTAGGTGCAATGCTCATTATGGTGGTCTCGAAAAGATATATCAAGCCAAGTTCTAAAGTCTACTTACAGCCACCGACACACTCAATTTTATGGAATTTATGTATAAGGGGAAAGCGGAAAGGCTTATCCTCACACAATGGAAATATAGGGTAGGTGATGCGTATTAACTGTTTAAATTACCAAGTTTTAAATTTATAAAACTCGTCTACCTATGGTCTACAACGCACTAACGGGTAGAGAACATGATCATGTGAAGTGTAGGATTGGTAAATCTGAGGTTATCCCAAGAGCTAATGGCGGTCAGTTATTTGAGTTTAAAAGCTGTCACGTTTTAAAAGCAGTTTAGAAGATAAATTTGCAAGAAAATAAATAACAAGAATTGAAATGGTTTTACCTATCGAGAGGAGAACTCGTGCTAGCCTGGTTAATCACTATTAACGTGATGATTCCATTTCCTAATGCAATGTCTAATTATCTTTTATGGTGGTTCTAATATCGACAGGCCCGATTGAACATCGAAACCTGTCCTATGTATCCTATGATCTCAGGTCCCCGTTGTACACGAAGGGTGAGTATCCAATCTACAGTGATTAACCCCCAACTATCCTAAAGACCTGTCTAATGCCGATAATCCCACTTCTTAGCAATAAATCCTCCTGGAAGGATTTACTAAATTTTATAAATATCTATCATACTATAGGCGGAGATATGAGCAATCCTTACACTAAGGACAGTTGCTAACCAATCCCTAGTACCCGGTTAACCCTTAATTCAATAAGTAAGTCTACTGCAAGGTCTAACATGATCTACACTAGCCCTCAATACTACCAAAACTTAGGGATCATGCAACAGGAAATAAAGATTTCTAATAAATGATAATTAAATAGGAAGTAAGAATCAAAACATTAGTAAATCATAACAAGGCTAACACTTAAGGTGTTTAGCCAATCATAATGTAAATTATACAAACAGTAATGAATAAAACATAGATCGAATTAAACATAATGTTTGATACAAAGTACTTTATATTAAGCTAATAATGATGACGATCAGAACTGTATTCTCTCTTTAAAAGTGGTTGGAGAGTGTTGGAGAAATCCTAGGGATGGTGCCCTAGTTGTCCCTTGAGATGGGAGGAATAATGAATGCCCAATATGCAGAAATTCAGCCTCTATTTATAGGCTTCAAACCAACTACGACGTAGTTGAGGTGTAAAAATATGGCGTAGTCAGCAAAACTACACCGTAGTTAAGGTGTTGAACTACACTGTAGTTTATTATGTCACAAAAACTACGTCGTAGTTAGAGTGTAAAACTACGCCGTAGTTCTGCAGCAATATCATAGTTTATTGCTAAATTGCGATTTTTTAGTTGTGATCCGGCCTTAACTCAAAACACGAAAGTTGTAGATATCACTTTCCTCGTTCCATGTCCACTTGAATCGACTTCAAAGGAGTTTATATGAAGAAGTTATGGTCAAAATACTATAGCACATTTTTGGAGATATCTTGGGAACATTTTTTCAACTTACGGCTTCGTTTCTTCATTTGATTCTTTGAGCCTTCCACAATAAACGCCAAATCATAAGTGAATAAATCCATAAGTATTTAATCAGTAGAAGCATCCATCTTTCATGTCATGTCGTTCCAGTGCCTTGATTAACCTGAAAATGTAAATATGAACATTTTAAGTACCAAATTTATATTAAAAGTATATAAAAGAAGGAAATAAACATGGGAATTTGATATAGAAAAGTATCAACTATTTGATGTCATCAGTAGGCGTGCTCAGTAAAGTTTAAACTATTTAAGTAATGAAAAACATATCAAAATTTTAAAGATGAAACATTTTTAGTAAAAACTAGAAAAATAAAGGCAAGTATAATCAACTAGGTGTCTATTTCTAATCCCTCCCCCACACTTGAGTTAAACTATACATATAATTTAAAAAAATAAAAAGGTTAGAACTGGAACAATAAACTCCCCTGGATTTGCTCGGTATGATGAAGAGATAGCATGCTCTAAGCCATGCCTAAGTCTGCTTCCTTGAGCAACATCCTTAACCACCATCACTCATCATCATCTTCATTATAGCATCCAACTGATTCAGATTTGAAATGCATCCCTGTAGCCAAGTTTCGTTCTAGCACCACTCCACGTGCTTCAACCTGTATAGGTGCAAGTAAACTAATACCAAAAGCATAAATTCGGATAAAAGAAAGATACCAAATAATGTACAAAATTATAATACAAAAAAATACAATCCTAACTCACTTTTGTATGAAACATGGTTGCATTTAACGAATGCAACAAGCCTTTTAAACCACTCGGTGGCCCGATTAGATGAGTGAAGTCTTGTGAGGGTTTCCAGCGAACATGCTCACAAAGTTCATTTACTAAATATGCACAGTTTTGTGAAATTCAAATTATTTAGAAAAATAATTTTGTTACAGAAGTGAGCTACGGCGTAGTCTGAGGGTGTAACTACACCGTAGTTAAGTGAAAACATTAAGACTTTAATAACATCAGACTAACTACAACGTCGTCCATAGGTGGAAGTTGTAGTTACATAAACTACGCCGTAGCTGCAAGAGCTACGTCGTAGTAGCAACCTGTATTTTCTTTTTCCACATAACTACAAGCCAAGGTGATCCCGATTATCCATCCCCTTGCTGTAGGAACCTACAAACAAAGTGAGAACTATACAAAACCAACTAAATGCAAAAATGAAATGAAACAAAACATAATTAAAAAGATGGGCATGAGGTGCCTCCCACAAAGCACTTGTTTTTGTTTGAGTCACGAGATTGATTCCACCCTTATTTAGTAAGCAATAGGGTGTTCATCCCCTCACTTGAAATCAAGTGTGGGTGAAAGCAGCAATAAACATTAAAAAGGTGTAAATTTGCTTCTGGGTAGGAAAACGATAAATTATAATCATACATTGGAGGAGATGTCATCCCCCCTATTACTTACTATTTTGGTTGAAGACTTCGATGATTGGCTTATTCATGGTAAGGGATTCAATTGTTGAATGAAGGGCTCGGATTTTTCATTTGTATTCACAATACATGATTGCGCCTTCATCTTCGTATAAAAGATGATTGGGGGTCTTTGGCTAAAAGCAGCTCGAGCTCCTCTTCATGAGTTTCCCTAGAAAATCCAATCATACAAACAGATTCGTGAGTTTTATAAGGGTCATCTACAAGTTCATTCATTTTAAACAAAATTCTCTCTTCCCCTACCCTAAGTGAAATCTGTTTGTTAAAAACATCTATATGTGCTTGAGCAGTTGCTAGAAGAGGTCTTCCTAAAATCAAAGGTGCATTAGGGTCTTCTACCATATCCATTATGACAAAGTCTACTGGAAATATAAACTTGTCAATTTGCACTAGCATGTTTTCTATGATTCCCTTGGGAGCTTTCTTAGTCATATCAGTCATTTCCACTATCATATTAGTTGGTTGAAGATTTCATATCTGTAATCTTTTGAACAAAGAAAATGGCATAACATTAATACTAGCTCCTAGATAGGCCAAACCATTCCTAACATTTAAGCTACCAATAAGACAAGGAATAGTAAAACTCCCTAGATCATTTTCCTTTGGAGGTGGCTGATTTTGTAAAACTATCGAGCATTTATCATTGAGCCTTACCGCGTCCTCTTCCACGATTGGTTTCTTACTAGAAAACACGTCTTTTACGTACTTAAGGTGTTCTGGCATTCTCTTGACAGTACGAATTAGAGGTCGATTGATCTTTAACTTCTTTAAGCCTTCAAGCATTCTAAAAGCTTTTGCTTCATCCTCTTGTTCCTTCAAACATCCTAGAAATGGGATAGGTGGTACATACGGGTTGACAAAAGGTAAATCGCGAGGAACCGGCTCCTTCTTGACTTCCCTAGCCTTTTTCATCTTTGCATTGACTTTTTCAACCGTATTACCTTCATTTGTCAGGACTGCCTAGGTTAATTTTTCTACTTTCACCTCCAGGTTCTTTGTTGCAGCACCTAGTAACTCTAAGTTCGAGTCTTTGTCTTCTCTAAATTTTCTTATCCATTCATTAAATGCGGCTTGCTTCTTATTTGATTCTTCCATAAATTTGTTTATGGTCTCCCCCAAGAATCCTATATACTTAACATGTTCAACTACCTTGCCATCTTCTTTTAGATGACACTCTTGGGTTAGATGCACCTCTTTGTAAATCTTGCAACCTACCTGTATAGCATGAATACTCTCTTTAAGCTTCTGCATATCAAATCCAAAGCTATCAACTTTGTTGGTGATAACAGTAGTGTCATCTGAGTTATAACTGCTCCCTTGCCAAGTGGTTGCTTCATTATACCAATTTTACAAATGGTTAGCCATGTTTTGTATTGATTTGAGGGCTTGAGCAGGTGGCATCATAGGGATCAACCCTTGAGAGTCGACCATTTTGCGGGAAGGGATGTCTAAATCTTTGTAGAAAATCTGAACCTTCTGATGATTGTTCAGATCGTGCTACGGACATCTGAATAATAGATAATTGTACCTCTCCTAAGCTTGGTATAGTGTCTCGTCCATCCCTTGTTTGAAATTTCAAATCTCTTCTAATTTCTTTGCGGTTTTTAAAGGTGGACAATATTTCCTAATAAATGATTTCTCTAGAAGATCCCATGTAGTAGTTGACCTTGCAGGAAGCATGTTCTTCCATCTTCTAGCTGCCCCCGTGAGTGTAATAGGAAACTCTCAAAGCATTATTGCATCATGAGTGACGCCAGGAATGTGAAAAAGATCCACGATCTCTAATACCCTTCACACATGTTCATGGGCATCTTCATCTTCAGTACCCGCGAAAAGGTTGCGTCTTAATTCCTTCATAAACTGGCTTTTGATCTCGAAGTCGACGTCATTTCCAATTTCAGGTTTGACAACGCCCGACCTAATGTTATCTCGAATCAAAGCCATGTATTGTTCCATGGTGAGCGTGTTGATATCTATATCACCCATATTTTCACCTAAAAGTCAACAAGAAAAATAAGTAGAAGTTGCTCACAAAAGTAAAACATAAGTAGCACGATATTTGAAAAATATAAACTAAATATATACAAAAACTCAAATTCAAAACCTTTTTAGCTCCCCGGCAGCAGCGCCAAAAACTTGATGAGTATAATTATTTAAATTAATTACCAAGTTTCAAATTTATGAAACTCGACTACCTATGGTATACAACGCACTAACGGGCAGAGAACCCGATCGTGTGTAGTGTAGGATTGGTAAATCCGAGGTTGTCCCAAGAGCTAATGGGCAGTCTAAAATATGAGTTTTAATTGTCACAGTTTTAAAAGCTGAATTGATTGTGGAAATACAAGAAAATTAAATAACAGGAATAGAAATGGTATTACTAATCGAGATGACACATATAAAAAATCGTTGATCCGGTGGTCGGGGAGACTCAAAGATTAAGATAGCCATGTTTAGAGAGAGAGATAGAGAGAGAGTAGAGAGAGAGAAACAAATGTGTGTAATATTATGAGAAGTGAAAATGAATACAAGAGTCTCACCCCTCTATGGAAGCAATAAAGGGGTATTTTTACCACCATCTATACATAAGTTTACTAAAATGGCTATTCTAGTCCCTACGTATGGTGGTATGTTAAACTATGGTAATTCTGTAATGTCATCACATAAAATGAAATCCTAACAATCTTCCCCCATGAGACGATATACAAAATTACTTACAATATTTTCCTAACAAGTACATAATGATTAAGAATAAGAACTTCCACGAAGCTTCCAATGCTGATGATGTCTTCAAAGGCCTTTGATCTACTTGAATGCTCAACTTTCTTCATAAACTTCTGGTCATCTTGAAGTTTCTGAATTAGTTGCATGTCTTGAAATTCATTTTCCTGCACTTCTGGTCATGTCGAAGTTTTCTAGAATCTGCTTTTCATTTGACTTCAAGTCTGCACTCCAACATGAATCATCTTTATAGTACCTTGTAGGAGAAATACTGTATCAGGCACAAACTAATTAACCCATACAATTCTGGTTAAGAAGAAGCTTCTGAATTAGCTTCCTCTTAATTCATGCCACGTATACTTTATTTAGAAGCTTTTAAAGCTTCCCCCCAAACAAGCAATCATATCTTGAGCATTTTTAATGCTTTCTTTCAAGCTTAGAATAATTAAGTGCACAGTGAAATTAGTAGCAAACCACATCAAATATTGCTCATTTGATAATAAGCTTAGTGATTAACTGTTTGGGGAAACATTAACTGGATCAGCAACGTATCTTCTCACGCTTGAATAAATCTTCTCACAGCTCTTCCCCCTGGAAGTTCAAATAATTCATACTAAAAAATATCAAGATATCTCTTCCCCTATGTGGTTGAAGAGATGCAATCAGTCTCATTGTATGAAGACCAAAAACCCAAAGTACACACTCTATCCCATTCATAAAGTCGAAATCATAGCTTCAAAGTCAATTAAGTCCCGGCGTGCGCATTCTTTCCTTCAGGATACTGATGATATTTCTTGTAACACCCAAGTCAACTAAGTCCTGGATGTAGACAATTAAACCCTCTAAGTAGTTGAAATGATAACACCAAAGTCAACTAAGTCCCAGATGAATACATTTCTTCCTGCAGGATACTGACTATCTAGAGGAATCATCATACCATTGTGTACGTCTTTTATCATTAGAAACTGTTTCTTACATCCCTTCCTCCATGTAGTTGGAATAATACACCAAAAGCCACAAGTTAAATCATTGATTTTCTCTGCGGTTATGACATTTGTCTTCCTAGAATGACCTAAATTAAGAAAAAGGCATAAAGTTCATCATGTGTACTCGTTGTGCGTTCAGATGTATGTCTCCTTCCCCCTTGCTGGTTTTGATACCTCAGAATCAGCAAAACATTATACACACATATACTTGAAATCTTATGAGAAGAATAAATTAGCTCAAATGTATCCTGTGAGAATCAACTGCTGATCAAATCTCTACTCATAAACTCTCTCTGACTATCTTTACCAACCCCTTTGTAGGCTATTTGAAGTGACCATTAATGGAGTAAACCCGATATACCAAACTTGAAACTGAAGTAGAATTCCCAGTTCTTGTGACTTAAGCTTGCACTAATTTTGGAAGAACGGTGTAGAGAATTTGTGCTCCATGCAAATCTCTAAGTACTTAATACCCCCCAAAGTATGAGACTTTCATCACCTCTTGCGATTATCCATAACGTCTTCAGCGTGTGACACTAAGTACTACAACGTAACTCCTTTAAGTGATAGTCATCCAGGTCTTCAACCATCCACCCCGACTTCTGGAAACTAGATGAACCAAGTCTTCAACTTAAATCATAAGCATGAGCAAGTTATTATTGAAAGTCATGCATCCATCCAACGCCGACTTCAAGATAAAATAAGAACACGCCTTCGTGAAATCCAACTTCAATCTCAAATAAGTGATACCCGATCGACTCCATAGTCACTTAGAAAATTAATACTAATTCTAGCAATTAAAATTTAAGCTCCATGATTCTTTACAAATATCAATCCCGGTCTCGTCACTTTTAAAAATTGTCACTTTGTCATTTTAAATCCCAAATAACAATTAAACAACATTTATGCCAAATAATTAACCATACTATGATTAATTTTTGAACCAGCCCAAGAAATATGCATAAACAACAACAATTTCAATACCCAGCCTAGTATGAATCGTGAGATCAAATTCTAAATACCAAGCCCAAATTATGTAATTAGCTCATCTTATCAACTTGTGTAGGTTATACACAAAGTTTATCCGGCCCAAAAGAAGATAATAATAATACCCAACAGCCATAGCCCAATCCAAATAACATCTGAGTAAATATTCTAGAAGCCCTAAATTAGGAATATAAAAGGTGCAATCCCTAATTTATTTCTTATTTCAACCCTAATCCACTACACATAATAAGAAACGCAGTCAACATTCCATCTCTCCAAAACAAATAGATCAAATACATCAATCCCATCTCTGCCATCATAAATCAGCCACACGATGCATCCATCATCCCTTCCATTCTATCAACAAGATCTTCCACCTCATATGATCTCAATCAAATCGAAAAACCCTCTTTGATTTTTGAAAATAATAACCGAACCAAGGACCTACATGTCTTCTTTTTATTATACAAGGCATACAAGAACACGGCTTCAAGATCATTAAATTGGGTCTCGGGTAGGTTTAGATTTTAATGGTTTTCAGTGTTTTTTTTGAACGAAATAAAGGATGAGTATAACATTCTTGTTATCATTCATTTCTTTAAATTCGGATAAAAAAAGAAGAGTTGTCTTTCTTCTTATAGATCTGTGATGAGGATTTTGATTTCGTCTTTGATCTTGAAAAGATCATATCTTGTATCTAAAAGAAAAATAAAACGAACATAAGATCTTAATTTCATTCTTTTATATTTCGAGTCATGATGTTGGAAGAAAGAGATGGATTTGTAGGATTATGTTTGTGACAATGGGAATTAGGCTTCAAAGCAATACATCAAACAACTTGACCGCACCTTCTTCTTCTCTTCATTTCAGCCTTGATTACACGAAAGACTAACCAGAAAAATGCTTATTGATAAGCTTCTTTCAACCAAAATAAGCACACAAAGCTTATGACCAAAATAAGTTACGAAAATGAATGTGAAAGTAAACTGTAGACGTTTTTGAAGAAAAAAGGAAAAAAATTTGAGCCACGAAAGCATGAAGATACTATGATAAAGATGGGTCACGTGAATAAAATTGTAAATAACAAATGGAAGAAAAAGTGAAAATACTGTTCTTAGGCCCAAAATATGCACGACAGAAATTGTTATAAATGCTAGACATGTTTTGGAAAATGTTTTTGAACTTTTTTAATCAAGGAAACTAATAAATAGATATAAGCCGAATGTTAATAAGCTCAATAAGCCGAACCATTAAGCACAAAAATACCACAACGAAACCACAAACACAACACACACGAATACTATACACCCCCGGTTTGCTCTTGATACCAATTGTTAAAATAAGAAATCACTAGTTAACAAGAAAGATCCGGAGGTCGGGGAGGATAAAATAAATGTTTAGCCATATTATTAGAGAGAAATGAAAAAGATGGGAAGAGGTGTGTGTCTAGAGAGAGAAACAAGAACACACACTCTTTTTACAAAATGAATCCTCACCCCTCCATGGAAGTATGGAGGGGGTATATATAGGTCAAGACAAGGGACACTATACTAACTTAACAGTTCTAGTCCCTGTAGTTCTTGCCTAATGAAAACTAATGTAATTCTGATATGTCACCATATTTTAAGGCTAACAGATGTTAAGTCTTTGAGTTCTAGGTCGGGAGGATCTTCACATGAAGATTTAATCTTTTCAGGCACATTAATTTCACAAACTTGTGACGGTGGGAGATTTGGGTCACTATTGATCACACTTAACAATTGCTCAAGGTAAACAGTATCTCCCTCAGAATCATAGATGCCGTCAACACCCGGTGGTATTGAATCATCGTGTTCAAGAAATGCATCGATCTCTTCCATTAGAAAATCACTTCCTCCGAAGGGAGTGAAAGATGGAGAGCGAGAATCGATCATAAGGTCCGAAGTGGAAGTGGGGATTGCCACTTTCAGAAATTTCCTAGTACTTCTTGAGCATATTCTCACAAGCCAATGACAATACATCGACTCGGTTAACCGATTCAATGATATTGTAGGAGAAAGTTTTAGTATCACCAACTTTGAAGGTCACGGATTGGTCATCATGTCTAAGGGTCATTAGTTCACCGTGAACATCTATTAAGGCACGTGCCATCCTCAAGAAAGGTCTTCCTAAGATTAGGGGAGCCCGAGGATCGGCAACGTAATCAACGACCACAAAATCGGCAGGAAAGAAAAATGTTCCAACTTTCACGAAAACATCCTCGGCGATGCCGGTTGGAGTAGAAATCGTTCGGTCGGCAAGTTCAAGAATCATTCGGGTTTTGGTCAAAGCTGGGAGACTTAGTTCTTTCCAAATGGAGAGAGGCATTAGGTTGATGCTTGCACCGAGATCGGCCAAGGCTAAGCATTCATTCATCTCCGGAAAATCACACGGTATAAGAAATCTACCGGGGTCTCCAAGTTTCTCGGGAAACTTTTTTAGGATAACCGCCGAGCAATTCTCGTTTACCGGTGTCTTTGTCAACTCAATTATCTTATCTTTGTCATTGAGGAGTTTTCTAAACATTGGTGCAAATTTGGGCATGTGTATGAGAGCGTCCGCGAAACTTAGCTCGAAATGGAGATTCTAAAAAATCTCCATAAATTTTGAAGCTAGAAGATCATCTTTTTCACGGAGCTTCTCTTTGTTGGCCCTTGAAGGATAAGGTAATGTTGGTTTAGTCTTTGAAGCAACAACGGGCTCACCAATTTGGTCATTAGTTTGGACTACCGGAGGTTGGATGTTTTCGGTGCTTGGTTGCACCGTATCCTTTGTCACCTCGGGTTCATTTTCCATCTCCTTAGGAAGAGAAGAAATTTGAGGTCCATTATAGGAAACACCGCTTCGGGTAGTGATTGCTTTCACATCACCTTTCGGGTTAGCAATGGTGTTGCTTGGAAAAGAACCCGAACCCGAAGTAGAAGCGGTATTACCATTTACGAAGTTGGTGATCAGGTCTGTTATATTTGCCATTTGATTTTGCATATTTTGCATAACCGCGTCATTAGCTTTGACGTAGTTATCAAAATCAGACTTAGACACACCTGGTGCTAGAGGAGCTAGAGCGGGAGCTTGGTAAGGTGGAGCTTGAAAAGTCAGGGGTTGATTAATCTAGGGTTGGTAAACTTGTCCTTGATAGAAATTATTACCCCGATTTTGGTTAAAATTGTTCCTACGATTTTGGTAGAAATTGATCCCCCGATTTTGGTTGTTTTGATGGTTTTGCACAGGAGGAAAACCGAGAGGTCGAATTTGGTTTGCAACCATCTGAAACCATCTGAGGTCGGTAACTGGCATTCCCTTGGTTATAGTTAACTGCGGCGGCTTGTGACACGTACTCTTGAATATTGTCACGATAAACGTTGCCATCGGTGGCTGGACAATTTTGGTAAGAATGACCACCCCCCGTAGTTTACACAAACTTTGCTCGACGCTTTTACGGGGAGCGGGAGGATGGATGTTTGGTTTTTCTTATCGTGAATAAAGCTCTAACATATCTTTAAGTTCAGCAAACATCGGGATGAAACTGCTGGGTAGAGAGTTCGTACCACTTAGAAACAATGGCCTTTGCTTGTGAGATTGACGAACTTTGGACTTGCTCTCGATGATTTTTAGGCATTCTCGAGGCATTTTATCCAGAAAGTTACCACCCGCAGCGGAGTTCAATGAATCTTGATCATTCGAGTTTAGGGCATTATAGAATGTATCGAGTTGATGCAATTCCGAAAACCCATGATGCGGGCATCCCCTAAGAAGATCATTGAATCGGTCCCATGCCTCGTAAAACGTTTCATCAAATTTTTGTTGAAATCTCATGATTTCATTTCGAAGATTTGTTGTTTTAGAGGGAGGGAAGAATTTGTTAATGAATTTCGAAACAAGATCATCCCATGTAAGAATCGATCGAGGGGGTTCTTTTTCAAGCCAAATCCGGGCGGCTCCCTCGAGGGAAAATGGGAAAAGCATAAGCTTAACCGACGTACTCGGGACGTTTGGGAACTTCATCGTAGAAGTGATCTTGTTGAAATATCGGATGTGAGCATGTGGGTCTTCTTTATCATGTCCAAAAAATTGCTTGTTTTGAACAAGATTAAGTAGACCATGCTTGATCTCAAAGTTGTTCGCGGTAATTTCGGGAACAACGATCGCATCCTCGTAACCCTCGGTGGGTGCTTCGAGTAATTGCGCCATAGTACGATTATCGGCCATCGTAACTATGGGATGATTGAAAGTTTCTTGATTGTTATTTGGTTTCTCAAGATTGGGTGATTCAACAGAAGTTTGTCGGACTTGTTGTTGTCGACGTTTACGGGCTTGAGAACGAGTGCGCATGCACAAAATAGAAATATAAAAAGAAAATTTACACTAATTTTTTTTTGGTTTTTTTCAATGATTTATTCACAATGTATTTTAACGGACAATGAGGTAGGACAACTTCAACCAAATAATCTACTTACTTCACGGTAGCTCTCAAAATGAAAAACGCACAAGCGAGCGGAGGAGTAGGAAAGCGCGAAGCTATTAAAATCCTTTCTCCTTTCGGGTCGTAGTTCCTCGGAACAACCCTCCTTATACCCACCTTATAGTTTGTTAATCAAATCGAGGTGAGCCGTTCGTCGTAAGCGACACAAATGGCAAGTTTTTGAATCTTTTGTTCGGGAACTTATTGATGGATAATACTTCAATGGAAAGTATTATATGTTGGTGTTCTTTTACCAACTTGGTGAATTTATTTTTTATTTCTTTTTATGAATTTTTTTATATGATAATTATACTAATAAAAGAAAATGAAAAATATTTTTGTATTTTTTATATTTTTATAAAAATAGAAGAAATATTCACAAATTCAAACACAAATTGTCAAACGTTACGATAATCGTTTCACAGCCTCCCCGGCAACGGCGCCAAAATTTGATTCGTTTGATAGTATATATATAATAATATAGGAAAATAATCAACCAATTACCTTTAGCCAAGGATTGGTTAAGAATTCTCAAATTAAAATATATATTTAACTGGAAGTTTGATTTCCCGGGTCGTATGTCCCAACGAGGTGTGCAATGGAAAATCGAATGACGAATTGATAATCGATGTTTGAATTGACTGAGGATATGATTGGTTTTTCTATTTCTACAAGTTAAATATGCAAAAACGATTAAAGAAAACCTAAAAACGAAAGCTATATAACTTAAAACCTAAAATAGGTACGAAAAACGAGGGTAAAAAACCTAAATTACACAATTTTAATCCGAGAACAATTTTTAAACTCAAAATAGATTCTACTTGACTAAAAACGAAGTTTAAAAAAACTAGACTAAAAACGGAGTTCGTTAAGACAAAAAACGAGTCAAAAGAAGAACGGGGTTTCAATCCCGTTTTTTAGAAAATGAATTTTTGAGAAAATGACCCTATGAAAAATTTAACAATTTTCCTATAAACTATATGAAAAAAGAAATTTTTTTTAAAAATAGTTTATATTTTTCTGATTAATATTTTATTTTTTATGAATTTTTTTTGTTTTTAAACAAAATAAATTATAAAAAATACTAAACGTTTATAAAAAAATCTGGAAAAATTACACAAATTAGTTGAGACTATAAAGGTCATATGAAAAATAAAAAGAGCATAGCAGCTTATTTAAATAAGCTGTGAATAAGCCTAAACAGCTTATAGGCTTATTACACTAAACGTCCTTATATTTATTTTGTTTGCAATGAATAACGCAAAAGACCCAAGGGCGCTGTTGGTAGTGGGAGTTGTGTTAAAATCGTTGGTTGAGGGAGGTAAAGGTCCCGAGTTCGAGCCTTAGCTCACTTGGGGCTTCCCTCCTTCCCAATAGTTTTTGTTTTTGCAATTTTTTTTACACTTTTATAAAACACACAAAAATAAGCATTTTTCAAAACTATGACTTTTTATAAAAGCTACTGAATAAGCTGGAAAAAGCAAGAACAAACAGGCAGATGGGCTTTTAAGCTTAATGGCTATTTTTTTTCTTTTTTTTTGGATTTAAAAAGCTACAAAGGAAACAAGCTAAAAAATAGGATTAAGCTAACACCTAATAAGCTAAAACAATCCTAAATAAGCAAATTGGAAAGGAAATTAAACTGATAAAAGCTTAAATAGGCTACTGACTTAAAAAGTGCAAAATTAGACAATGGGGCACTTTGGGGCTTAAAAATAAGCCCCTAAAAAGAATCTTATAGGCTATTAAGCTATAAAACTAAAAAATGGACATAAAAAACTCTAAGAAAAAGCAATTTAAAAATCATTTTGAAATCAAAATAAGCTAAAATAAAAAAGCTGAATAAAAAGCTATGGCAGGCAGATTTCACAAAGGCTTAATTGACTATATCTTTTTGGCTTTTTACACAAATAAGCTAAGCAAAGAGTGAAATAAGCAAACACAGATATTTAAACAATCACAATAAGCAGATAAGATCAAAAAGCAACAATTAAAAACACCAAATAAGCCAGAATATGGCTTATTAAAAAGCCCAGCACCAGGGGAAGTCCTTAAGCCAAACAGCTCATGTGGGCTTTTTAGAGCTTATAAATAAACTGAAAAAAATTGATTTAATGGAATGAGGCTAATAGCACCTTGAAGAGTGGCCTATGGGCTTATCACAAAAGCAAACTCAAAGAGTTTGACTCACAAATAAGCTGAGAAAAGAGCTTGTGGAAAAGCTCATCACACTCAGCACATGCTGAGTGTGTTTAAGCTGAAAAGGGCAAAGGCCTCTATGCAGGCATCTTTTTCAGCAAGAAAAACAAGATTAAAGCTTGAAATAAGCTAAATCAGTTTAAGCAAGGACAACAATGAGCTTATGTTTTTAAAATCAGAACCTGAGAATGTCTTTGGCTTATCTAAAATTGAGCTTAAAAAGTGACAGTTTACACAATTAAGTTAACTTGACAGATTTTTGGTTAAAATTCAAAACACAAATGCACATTATACCTATACTTACCTAATGCATACAAACATTTAAAAATGACATTCAAACTTAGCCTAATACACACTTAAAGCTAAAACTCAAAATTAAGCTATTCTAAAAAGCAAATTACACTAGATTCCAATTTTAGCTAAATTAACCTTGGATTTAAAAAATTTTCTTATAAAAACTTTTCAAAACTACTTACTAGACCTAAATTAAGCTAATAGAATCTAACTTGGTGACCTCAACCCATTACAAGTCCTTTTTGACCCATTTTACCTCTTGTCCCAAACACCCCTTTATTTTCTGAATTTGGCTTTTTAAGCTGATTAAGGGTTAATTAGGCTATGGGTCTTAAAGACAGAAGCTTAAACATAAATAATAAGCATTAATAAGCATAATGACATAAACAATAAGCACAAATAAGCTAAAATTAAGCCAATTCAGAAAATAAGCTTATATTGAAAGAAAATTTGACTTACAAAAACCCTTTGCTCAAAACAAGGGTGAATAAGCTGTAAAAAGCTTTGTCTACAAGCTCCAGCTTATCAAAGATAAGCTGGTATTGTCCATAAGCCCTTCCATTTTTGGCTTATCATCCAATTTATAAGCTGTGGTAATTTTTTTGTAGATTTTTTTTGATTTTTCTTAACTAATTTAGCCTTTTTTAGTTTACTTAATCAAAACAGCTTATAAATAAGCTTAATGAGAGCTTCTTAAACACAAATTGACAACTTACAACTTGGAATTGAAAGATTGGATTTTAACTTCAAAACCTCAAATTTTCATTAATCTCTTGAAAAACAATACAAAGCTGAAATTTAAAGAGCAATAAGCTGTAAATACTTAAAAAAATGACAAGTAAATTAAAATTAAGCTAAGTTATGATAAGTTATATTAAGATGCCTTAAAAGGCTTACAAGAGGAACTATTTATAGCCGAAATCTTTTCTTCTTGGACTTCTCAGCCTGTGCTTCTTTTGTGAGAGCTTCATAAGGTGTGTTAGTTGTGTGAGACAAATGACAAACTCAATCTTGGCCCTCCAAATCACTTGTGCTTCTTTTCTAGTCATCACAGCCGTCGAAAGCTCTTGAAAATGGTGAAGGATTGCCAAGTTGGCAATCTTATAGCTGGGGGGAGTTAGTGGGTTGAGGGTGAAGTCATTACCCATGGGGTAATTTAGGTTGCAGGTTAATAAGGGTGAAGAAGAACCCGTGACTTGGTTTGGGTTTAAAATTGGCGGGAAATAAGGTTATAGAGTGACAGGGTATATGTTTGTGTGGTTGCCAACTTTGGTCCCTCATGGTTATGTGTTGAATTGCAAATCAAGTCCTTGTGGTGTTATATTTTGGGGACTTGACAACAAAGTAAGTCCTTGTGGTAATACAACTTTGGGGACTTGGCAGATTTGTCCTTAAAGTTGTATTTTCTAGTAAATTGCAATTTCAGCCCTTGTCTTTTTTTTTTCTTCTTATAATACAACTTTGAGGTTTGGCAATATGGGTCCCTCAAATTGTATTTTTCTAATTCAGCTTCTCGGAGTTGACTCTGACTTTGACTGGGTTGACTTTTTGACTTGGTTGACTTTTTGGCTTAGATTTGTCTTCGTCTTTTCACACTTTTCCATTCCGTGCTTAGTTTTGTCGTTTTTGGCTTTGTTTTTCGTCCTTTTGTGAATATCCGTTTCCTGCACAACACAAATGCAAAACAAATATATATTTGGCAGTTTTTTGTCTGTTTTTGGTCATTTAAATATGTTTTTAATGGAAAATGGTATGTGTAATTAAGCACATACCAACCGTCGTCAGACTAAGTCACTACATCTTGTCGGAGGCGTGGCCGATGTTATGGTCATGTAAATGATGACGGTATTATAGTATTATAGAATAAATGTTAATAAAACAAGGAAAATTTAATGGTTAAGATTTACCATTAGATTCGTTTCGCTGTAATCTTGTTTTAGTGACATTAGTTAGCGTAGATTTTGAGAAGAAACTATACATATGTAACAAGTATATTGTAGTGTTTCCGTATCATATCCGCTACTGTTGTTCACATCTCACATGTCTTAGACTTGGTGCTGAGACCCACTACGTTCCGGCTAGAGATATATTTCTAGGAATGTTATTCGCAACCATCGCGCTATCCCCGCAGCCATTTAAATGTTTTGATTTTGTTTTGCCGCTGTGATTTGAGTTAGTCTAGGTCATTGTATTTATTTCAGCGGCGTGTAAATCTTGAAAATTTCGGCCCCTAAAAGGGTAGAGTTTTTTTAGTAGATCTTCAGTATCCGACTCTATTACATTGCTGAATCATTTCCTTTCTTCCTGTGGGGTATCAACCTGATAACCTAAGTCGAACTCGGCTGGTGATCTATCGAGAATATGTGGTTGGAGGGGTGATCTAGTCTTTTCCCCAGATTTCTTCAGAAATATCGTTATGCACATAAATTATACTACTTTCTAAAATTGTCGATCTAAATTTAACTTAAAATTAAGCACATTCACTCTAATTGAATAATTGTTGGGAGCAAAAAATTTGACAGACATAGTATAGGTAGTGTTCTAGCATACTTTACTTTTACTTAAATCGTGATTTCGTTTTTACGTCTTGCTTGGACTGTGAAAAATCGGGGACGATGAATTTATCCATTCGGACATCCATAGATTATTCTATGGGCGCTTCTCATTCTATGATCCCAGTGTTGATAAAATAAAGGAAGTCAAACATGTTAGTTAAGTTGAGAAAAAGAAAAATACAAAAATATTAGGGATAGTTAGTGTAAATATAAAAATGGTGAAAACGGGACTTGTCGAAGCTATTGATTCTTTAGTTCCCCTTGACGAACACTTAGCTACTTTTCGAGGTTATTAGTCAAGGGGGGTTAAGATTCTTGGTTTTCTTAAGTGTTTACTTCATAACATTGCGTGAGGACACGGCAATATCTTAGTATGGGGGATTTTGGTATGTGCTTAATTACACATACCATTTTCCATTAAAAACGGACTTAAATGACTAAAAACGTACCAAAAATACATTGTATTTGTATGTTTTGTAATTGTATTGTGCAGGAAGCGGATATTCAAGAAAAGGACAAAAACAAAGCTAAAAACGGACAAAACCGAGCACGGAATGGAAAAGTGTGAAAAGCCAAAGTCAGTCAAAGCCAAAAAGTCAACAGAAAAGTCAAACAGTCAAAGTCAAAGTCAACCCCGACAAAGTCAAAGACAACTCCGAGAAGCTGAATCAGAAAATACAAACTTGAGGGACCAAAAATGCCAAATCCCAAGTTGTATATTAGAGATGAAAACTACAAGGAGTGAAATTGCAATTTTCCCAAAGTATAACTTTAGGGGCAAATCTGCCAAGCCCCTAAAGTTGTAACACCACAAGGACCACTCTTGTAATAACTCTATATGACTTGAGGGGCCAGAATTGCCAAGTTACCAAAAGATTAACACCACAAGGACGTGTGGTGTAATAAACAAATACACCTTGAGGGGTTACTTTTGCCAAAACCCAAAACCTTTATCCCTGTCCTTTTATAAAATGTTTTTTCCCGCCATAACCAAAACCCAAAACCCAAAGCCCGTGAACCCTTTCCCTCTCCCCAAAACACTCAATCACCAGGGTTTACCCAGATAAAACCTTAAACCCCACTCCACTAAACCCCCATTGCCAAGTTGGCAATCCCACATTGTTCAAGGCACAACTTGATGGCTGAGATGACTTTTAAAGAAGCACAAGATGATTGATGGCTGGGATTAGCTTTGGCATTACTCTCACACAACAAAAACACTCTTGGAAGGCTCTCACAAAAGAAACACAGCTGAAAGACCAAGTATTGAAGACTAGTAGTATAAATACAAGCCCTTTGTAGCCGAATATGGCATTCTAGCTTTAATTAAGTCTTTTTAATTTATTGTACTCTTTTATCATCTTATTTACAGCTTATTGTAACCATTTATTAGCCATTGTACTGTTTTAAAAGCTTAATGAAGATTTAAGGTTTTTTATGTAACAATACCATGTTTTAATTTCAAAGTCCTAAGTTGTTAACTATTGTTAAAATGAGTTAAAAAGATTTCAATAGAGCTTAATTATAAGCTGTTTTTATTAAGCAAACAAAATAAGGCAAGCAGTAAAGAAATAATCACAAAAAGTCACCCAAAAATACCAAAGCTTACTTTTGGAAGATAAGCCAGATATGGATGGGCTTATTGGACCTACCAGCTTGTTTTATACAAGCTGGAGCTTTGTAGATAAGATCTTTTGATCCTTTTAGCCTTGTTTAGAACAAAGGCATTTGTAAGTGTGAATTTCTTTCATTTTAAGCATTTACTGTAGAAGTGCTTATTTCAGCTTATTTACTGTTTGAATCTGCTTGTTGATGCTTATTTATGTCATTAAATGCTTATTTGGCCTAGGTTTTAGTTTAAAATCCACTTGTGAAAGCTTTCCTAAAATCTGTCCAATTTGGCCTTGGAAAATGGCATAATCTGTCCCAGCTATTTGAAGTGCTTATTTGTTGTCAAGATTTGCTTATTGTACCCTATTAAGCCTTTTCAACATCTGGTATTTGCAATGTTTTGCTTAAAATCTAGATAATCATCCTAAAAAGGCCATTTTAAGTCTTAAAGGGGTGTTTGGCACAAGGCTACAAATGGGTCATTTTGGTAATGGTCATGGGTTGGGTTACTTAATCTGTTTCACCTAGCTAAATTAAGGTCCTTTAAGTAGATTTATTTAGTTTTTATGATTAAAATCTCATAAGTTAAGTTTATTATAGTCATGGTTTGATCCTGTTGAATCAGAGTTTGCTAGAACTGCTTATTTTGATCATTAGCTTTAGGTTTATATTAGTTCACAATTTTATAGGAGTATTATTATGCATTAGGACTTAGTTTTGTATTCCTGCATTGTTATTATAGTATAACACATACTGTCAAGTAGTTTAAGCACTTTTTAATATCATTTTTCAATCTTAAAATTAGATTAGTTGAAATTAGATATAAAGTCCTGCAAATCATTTTATAAGCTCAAAAGTATATAAGCTCAATCTGTTTAATCTTAGTTAAGTTTTTAAAAGCTTTTTACTAGCTTAAAAATGTGCCTGCAAAAGCCCCCTTTTGTCTTTTTAAAATATCAAATCAGCAGCTTTCCCAAGCTTCTTTAGGGCTTATCTTTGTTTCTTTCCCTCTTGTCTTTGCAATTTATTGAAGCTAGGTGGATAGGTTATAGGTCAGTATAAGCCCTTAGGTCTTTAGAATCCTTTTAGTTGCTTATTTTTAAGCACAAAGTTGCCCCATAAGCTGTTTAGCTTTAAGACCTCCCCTGGTGCTGAGCTTTCAAAAAGCCAATTTCTGGCTTATTTGGTGTTTTTAAATTTGTGCTTTTTGTTCTTATGTGCTTATTGTGTATGCTTATGTGCTTGTGATTGCTTTTTTCCCTTTTTTAGCTTAATTTGTCTAAAAATCAAAAAAAAAGCTGTTTGTGCCTTTTGTGCATTTAAGCAATCTGTCTGTCCTAGCTTTTTCTAGTAGCTTTTCCTTGCTTATTTTTCTTTCAAAATTCTTTTTTATTGTTGTTTTGTATAGAGTTCTGGCCATGCTTTTTAGTTTAATAAGTCATTAAGCCTCAAGTGTTTGTTTAGTGGCTTAAAAATAAGCCCAAAGTCAACCATTTGTCTGTTTGCATACCATTTTTTGGTTCAGATAGCAAATAAGCTATTCTTAGCTTATTTTTCTTTCAATTTTGCTTATTTCAACCTACATTTGCTTATTGCAATTAGTAGAGTTAAAGTTCTTAGCTAGTTTGCCTTTTTGAGCTTTTTCAAATCTAAAAAAAACCATTAAGCTTAAAAGCCCATCTGTCTGTTTGTTTTTGCTTTTTCCAGCTTATTCAGTAGCTTTTATAAAAAGTCATAGTTTTAAAATATGCTTATTTTTTGGTGTTTTATAAAAGTGTAAAAAAAATTGCAAAAACAAAAACTGTTGGGAAGGAGGGAAGCCCCAAGTGAGCTAGGGGTCGAACTCGGGACCTCTACCTCCCTCAACCAACAATTTTAACACAACTCCTACTACCAACAGCGCCCTTGGGTCTTTTGTGTTAAGCTTTGCAACCAAAATAAACTTAAGGCCTTTTTGGCCCAAACAGCCTATAAGCTGTTTTGCTTATTTCCAGCTTATTGGAATAAGCTGGTTTTTTCCTTTTATTTTTCTTAGATTCCTTGTAGCTTTATGTAATTTTCCTGAATTTTTTATAAACATTTAGTATTTTTTATAATTTATTATCATTAAAAACTTAGAAAATTCATAAAAAATAAAATAATAATCAGAAAAATACAAATCTTTTTTTTAAATTTTCTTTTATTATATATTTTGTAGGAAAAATAAATTTACATTTGTAGGGCCATTTTTGCAAAGTTTCACTTTTTAAAGAACGGGATTCGTTCCCGTTTTTGTTTTGACTCGTTTTTGGTCTTAACTAACTCCGTTTTCGATCTAGTTTTTTTTTTAACTTCGCTTTTTGTCACTTAGAACCCATTTAAAGTAAAAAAAATTCACTTTAGGGTTAGAATTGTGTAATTTAGGTTTTTGACCCTCGTTTTTCGTACCCGTTTTAGTTTTAAATCATTTTAGCTTTCGTTTTTAGGTTTTCTTTAATCGTTTTTTCATATTCAATTGTAGTAATAGAAAAACCAATCATAATCTTGTCATATTCAAACATCGATTATCAATTCGTCATTCGATTTTCAATTGCACACCTCGTTGGGACATAACGACCCGGGAAATCAAACTTCCGGATATATATTGATTCTATTTGTGAATTTTGACTTTTTTCCTTTGTCAAGGGCAATTGGTTGGGATTTGCATTGTGTTATATTATATATATACTATAATACGAATCAGTGTTCCTTATAGGTTTATATATATATATATATATATATATATATATATATATATATATATATATAGTGTAGCGCTATATGATCTTTAGCTATAGGTCTCGTATGCTTGCTATAGAAAGTACATATACGAGTCATGAGTAAGAGGAAGTGGTAACGGTCGATGGATGTTCATATTTGAGTATTTGCTGACGGAATGCCTAACATCAAGGTGACAGGATTCGAACCTATGGCCCTCTGTACCTAAAACAGATGCGCTGACTAGAATGCGCTACACCTCGTCTCACCACCCCGGAGCATATAGATCCACCCGATCGATGAACACTCAAACCGAACTCACCGATCCTTTTGGGAACAGGGACGCGAGAACCTAAGAAACAGCTTTTTTTTTAAATATGCCTCCAGCAAGATAGGGCGACGTAAAAAAGCCGTATAGTGCAGGAGCGCTCACATTTTTTGGCTTACTCTTGCACATGAATTTCAAAATCCGGCTCGCTCCCGGCCTTCAGACCCTTGGCCCGCTTAGAAGTGGATTCGAACCACTGACACAAGGATTTTCAGTCCTTTGCTCTAACCAGCTGAGCTACCTGAACCCACTTTCTAAAAAATCTATTTTTATTAATCGAATACGTGCCCTAGCACTTACACTTGACTAGTAAAAAAGCCCTTTATACTAAAAAAATATAAATATTTTATATAGGCTTTTTAGCTTCTTCGTCAAGCTTCTCGAGCAAGAGCTCTTTCAATGCCGCCTAAATCCCACAACATGCTCAGAATCCGAGAGCCGTCCTGTCCCTGGACAGCGGTTAGGGTAGCTTGCTTATAGAAAGGAAGATTAGCCGATCAAACAAAAAAGAAACACGCAAAAGGTCTCTCCGCTCCCTAGTCATAAGTAGTGCTATTCTGGGGGGCTGGACTCCACCAAGAGGTTCTTTCTCTCATGCCATTTCGCCCGCCTGTTTCACTTCTGTTCCAGAGGAAATGAGATTTAAACCTATGATACAATCCTCTGGTATGTTGATTTAGCAGACCAATGCCTTAAGCCACTCAGCCATACCTCCAAGTTGTTGATCGGAATGGAATTTAATGTGTCGGGTTTGGTTGGTTGGTTGCCTGAAGGGCTATCTGATTGTATCAACTGCGTAAGCCGTAGCGCGTGTTACACATCCTCCTTTTGTGGTAGATTATGATGAGTACCAAGGGGATACATTTCAAAATGATCTAGAAGATCCTCTCACTTCTGCAATGATGCTACTAGCTCGTGCAATCACTCTGTCACACCCCGACAACGGCAGAAACTCAGGAATGCAACATAATGATCAATCATAACACAAGATACAATATAGATAAAACTACAATGCATAAACATCAAGTGTTACGAAGACCATCAACCTCGAACAAACCTCGAGTGTTGTCTTAAATCATAACCAAATCCCAAAATCTCTTACAAATTCCAAATGCCCACATAGGGGTTCAAACCCAAACTTAAACCAAAATTTCCAAATACTAAGACCCAAACAATAAACAAGTAAGGCTTCACATGAAAAATCCACACGGGACGCTCCTGAGCTTGCTATCACATTTGGGGGTGTTACAATTTAAACACGCGATCACAAACTTAATCACGATTCTTAATTCACGCTTCGTCGGGATACGACTCAGGAGGTTTTGAATTTTACTTTGGTTAAAAGTAATTTTCTTAAAAACCTTACAGAATACTTTCTCTTACTATTATTTGATATCTTGGCTATTAGTTATATATTAAGTATTTATTATATATACTATAAAATTAAAGTATCAGCAGACAATTGAAGACATAGCATCCCTGTTAGTCAATCACAATATGTCACTTACGCACCTAATGGGCCTACCAGCTGGAGCACTAATATTAGGGCAAGACCTCACACAAACTTGGGTAGGCGTACCCATCCGTTGCAATAATCACACAAATACTGGGTAGGCGTACCCATCCGATCTAATAATCTCACAACACTAGGTAGGCTTACCCATCCGATCCAATAATCTCACAACACTGGGTAGGCGTACCCATCCGATCCAATAATCATGCATAATATTCACATAATAGTCATAAGCACATATCTTGTCCCAAAAACAAAATCACATTTCGCACAGTTCAATTCAAAACATTTCAAAACACATTTGAGTATCATTTTCCCCCAACGGAAAAACAGTAAAAAGTGAGGCTACGAGAACTCACCTTAAGTAAGTCTTTAGCAACCAAATCTCAATCACACAAGCAAATGCAACGACGCCCACACACGACCTAGTACAGTTAATGTCCCAATTTAATCATCCAATTCCAAAACAATCTTCACGTTTGATGCATAGAGTTTAGACGCATTGTAGAATTGCCCAAAATAATTTAGTGGTGTGATGGTTGACGACATATCTCCAAAATCATATGAATCTCATTACTCGGTAGTACATACTTATACTATTTAAGAAAAATAGATAAGTAATATAAATAAATATTTATAAGAGTTAAGTACATTTTTGGTCCTCGTGGTTTGTAGCAGATTTCACTTTTGGTCCAAAATTCAAAAAAGTTTTGCTTTTGGTCCGAATTTCAAGTTTCGTTTCACTTTTGGTCCAAAATTTTAACTCCGTCCATTTGACTTTTCTTGACTGTTAAATATATGGGCATTTTTGTCATTTCACACCATTACTCTATCACATCCTTCACCTAACTTTTTTTTCACTCGTAACATAAAAAAAACATTTACTACTTTTATTTCTCTCTCTCTTCATTATGTCTCTTACTTTTCACATAAACAAAACTCAATAACCACCACCACCACCACCAACGACCACTGTCGCCGGAATCTTGCCGGCTCTCCCACTTAAGCGCCACCAAACACCATACCCATCACCAAACTCACTACCAAACACATTCAAACCCATCAAATCTTCTGGCATAAAGCCTAAGTCGACATTCACATACATGGTCATTACAATAACACCGTCACAAATCACTTTTAATTCATCAGAGCAAGTTGACCGAGTCAAACATCTCCTCCACTACTCGCATATGATTTTTGTTTGTAGATCTAGTCTTTTTTTGTAAATTGAAAATCTTTACTTATTTTTTTAGTCATGGGTTGTTGGATTTTGTTGAGGGTTACTTTTTGGTTTGTTGTTAGGTTGATAATGTATGAAAAATCTTGGAAGAACATTTGAACTTTTGATAGTTAGATTTTTTTATTGGGGCTTTTTGATTTGTTTGTGTAGTTGTGTGTTGATTGGTGTAAAGGATCTAGTGGTGGTGATGATTTCGTGATGGCGGTTTTGTGATAGTGGTGGTGGTGGCGATAGGGGTGAAAGTGGGTTTGGGTGTGTGCATGTTAGCAAGTTTAGTTATGAGGGTTTGGTGAAGTGGGTTTGGGTGGTAACGATGGGGGTATGTTGGTGATGGGTGTTTGGTGGTGGTAGCCACGGTGGTGGTGGTTCTTTCGTGGTAGTCGTATGGTGAGGGTTTGTGTTCTTAAAATAAATGAACTAAAAAGTGGGAGTTTATGTGGAAGATGAATATAAAAAAGGAGATGAAGATGTTTGATTGTTTAGTGGTTACTGTTATTGGATTTTGTCAAGGGTTAGTTTTTGGTTCTTTATGTATGAAAAAATCTTGGAAGAACACAAACTTTTGATAGTTAGGATTTTTTTTATTTGTGGTTTTTGAAGTGTTTAAGCTAGTTTTGTGTTGATTTTGGTTTGTCAAAAATCAAATGAATTTTTTGGATTTAATTTGTTTAATTTAGAGTTCAGTTAGAAACGTTTTGGTTGAATTGAGGTTTTGGCTCATTTGTGTGATTTGACTTGAATTGGTTCGCATATATAGATGGCTGTTGATGTATAATAATAATAATAATAATAATAATAATAATAATAATAATAATAATAAAGAATGGAAAGAGGGTACGTTAGTCATTTTCATTGCCAAAACGAGGGTATTTTAGTCATTTTATACCTTTTAACGGGTAAACTAACAGTTAACATCAAAATGGACCAAAAGTGAAACGAAACTTGAAATTCGGACCAAAAGCAAAACTTTTTAAAATTTTGGTCCAAAAGTGAAATCTGATACAACCAAAATGACCAAAAATGTACTTAACTCTATTTATAATTAATAATTATAAATATAACTCGACAAGTCTATTCGGTAACCTTAGTCACTCCAAAATAATCATAACACAGTTGAAAATGAAACGTTTACTCACAATAAACACATTAGATAAGTTTCGAGAAAAATTATATTTTTCGTCTTCTAGTGAATTTATTAAATAAATAAAATAATTAAATAATATTTTATTATTTAAAAATCAAAAATCATGTTTTTAGGAAAATT
>BQNB010075547.1:0-24468 GCA_026074375.1 Tanacetum coccineum
CATATTGCTATTGTCTAGGTAGAAAAGCCTATTTGCTTAAGGACAAGCAAATCCTAAGTGTAGGGGTATTTGATAAGGTGTCATTTTATACACTATTTTGGGGTCATTTAACCCCTTAAATCATGCAAATATGCCCAGATTATGTGCTTAATCGTTTGTTTTTAGGTTTTTAGCACTTGGATGGCATTTGAAGGAAATACACGTGACTTGGGCTCATTTGGAGAAGAAACAGACAAGACTACAAACCTACACCAAATCTCTTGAAGAATCGTGCTTACAGAGTGTAAAGACGGCGTCGCAAGCATAAAGCGACGCTGTCGCGATCTATCTAGTGACGGCGTCAGGAAATTGACGACGATGTCAGGACGTAACCGCCTCAAATCAGATCTAGAAGATTCCATTGGTGATGGCGTCGCGACTATAATTGACCCCATCGCGACTTATCTATATATATTAAACCGAATTTAGGGTTTTAAGTATGTAACTTTGTATAAATTTTGGGAGCCGAACCCTAAGTATTTTGTTGGCTTTTAGACCGACTTTAGGACCTCAAAACCATATTGTAACTGACCTTAATCCATGTTTTAATCAAGTAAGATTATCTATCTTTAATCATTCAATATGTCTATGTGTTGTTTGATTGATCTATGCTCTTGCTTTATCTATAACATGTTAGGCTAAACCCTCCTTTGTATTTGCTTATGATTGCATGAAAGTAGGATTGTAGATCCTTTTACTGTTGCTTTTTGTGATGAATGTGTGCGTCAGGCTTTAGAAAACTAGCCATAAGATATTAAATTGGCATAGACGTCTAGGGAAACGCAAAGTGTAGAAAGGATACCATCGGTAACAGTCTTCATACTACCTTACCCCTAATATGGTTGATCCCTCTTAAGATATTTCAATTGCATTTAATATACTCTTAGGGGCTTTGTAATAGTCTTCATACTACCTTACTTGTGCTTTGCCTTAACGGAATATTAAATAGACGGCGGGTTCGTGTAATTCGTTCATGACTTAGCAAATACTTACACATATAATCACGGGTGTGACAAGGCAACAAGATTAGGAAAAGCAATCTAATGAGTAATGCATGATTAAGTAAATACATTATTTTATCATAAAGGTTTCCACTAGTAGTTTAGATTATATTTAGTTTATTAATTAGTTAAACAAACCAACCTCTCAAACCATTGATTTTATTTGCTTTCTATAAAATATAAAAAAATACAAAAATAATCTTCTTTCAATCCCGTAGATCTTGATTAAGCACTATTCTAGCCTTCCTGAGAACGATAACAACCCCCGAGTCTTGCCTATACTACATTGTAACGATTAGGTACACTGCATAGGGAGTTGTAAAACTCCTGGAGAGTGGAAAAGGGCGATGATGTCTGTAATATTAGAAATGTGTTCGTGGGGATCTTCGTTCTCGCTTCTGAAGAACATGTTTTCTTTTAATTCGTCGATGCATTGTCCCTAGAATTCGAATTTTATATTTTCTTCAAACAGAGGTTTAACTATTCCAGGTCCGCTGTCGTCCTTGACCTTTGTCAGGTACTCGTCGACAGTCGTCTCTAGATGTCCTGCAATACTCATTCTTGCGAAAATGTAAAATTTTAACAAATTTCAACTAATAGATTGTAGCTCCCCGACAACGACGTCAAAAACTTGATGCGTATTTATTTTAAAATATATTTTATTTAATTTTTAAATTTATAAAACTTGATTTACTTGACAAACGCACTAATGGGCAGAGAACCCAATCGTGAGTAGTGTAGAGATGGTAAATCCGAGTGACGGTGAAAATAAGGAAATAACGCGCCTTTGTTTATTTCAATTTTCCCTTTGCGAGCAAGCTAGCAATTGGCTTGAACGTATTCTGATGAGGTGTTATTTTATACACTATTTTGGGGTCATTTAACCCCTTAAATCATGCAAATATGCCCATATTACGTGCTTAATCGTTTGTTTTCAGGATTTTAGCAATTGGATGGCTTTTGGAGGAAATACACGTGACTTGGGCTCATTTAGAGAAGAAACGGACAAGATTACAGACCTACACCAAAACTCATGATGACTTTTGCAAACAGTGGCTGGAGACGGCATCGCAAGCATAAAGCAACGCAGTCGGACGAGATCTAGTGATGGCGCCATATTTTTGGCGACGGCGTCAGACGTGCCGACTTAAAAAGGAGCTAGAATCGTCTACGTGGCAGCCGGCGTCAGAAGTACAAAGTCGACGCATCCAAGTAAGCGGCGTTGACCCTTCACTCATATATTTAAATATAAATCCTTTTTTTAGAGTTTTAAGTGTAGTACCTTTGGTATAACTTAAGGGAGACCGAACCTAGTCATTTGTAGCAGCTTACAGGTCATTATTTTATTAGGCCTCAAATCCCTATAGTAACTAACTTCTATCCTGTTTTAATCTAAGTCAAGAGTGTTATTATTCGTTAATCCATTCATATGTACAATGTGCTTGATATGATTAATTCTAATCTTCTGCTTTATCCTTAACATGCTAGCTAAACCTCCTTTGGTATTTGCTATATGAATATGCATGAAAACGTCGGATTATAGCATCCTATTACTGTTGCTCATTGTTGATGTAAGTGCTCGTTAGACTTTAGAAAACTAGCTTTTGCGTCTGATCGCTATAACACGTTTTAGGGGAAACGCGAGTGCGTAAAAGGATACTATCGGGTAATAAGTCCTCATACTACCGTACACCCCTTATATGGTCGATCCTCTTAAGGTGATTATCACATGCATTAAATATAACTCTTAGGGGCCTGTAATAATCTTTATACAACCTTATTGTGCCGTTGCATTTACTAGACAAGCAACAAAATTAGGAGAAGCAATTCTGATAATTAGTGTCATGATTTAAGTTGAATATAGTTTAGTTATCAGTAAAGTTTATCAACCAGTAGTTTAAATATTATAAGTAGTTAAGTTAATAGTTAAACAAACCAACCTGTCTAACATAGATATTACCTGCTTCATTAAAACATAAAATACAAAAATAATCTTTCATCACTCATAAAATTCTTATAGACCGATGATCAAGCCTTCCACCTATTCCCCATAGAGACGATAACAACCCCCTGAGTCTTGCCTATACTACTACTACAACGGTTAGGTACTCTGCCTAGGGAGTTGTAAAAATTCTTGTTGAAGTCTATGACGAGACGCCCATTAATTTTTTTGGCACCGTTGACCGCGAATAATTAAAGCGTTTTGATCATAGTTTTAAACTTAGTTCTACTCGCGTTGAATCCTTTGCAAGTGAATTTAATTCCGTATTTTAGCTTTCTCGTAGTCTATCTTTTCTTTGTGCCTTTTGTTTTGTAAATCACTCTTTCGTTCACCATCATGATGTATGAAAGACCACCAACCACACCCTTTCAACCCCCCCAATGAAACACAACCTTCCCATTCAAAAGATATACCTTGATGTTCCAGCAATATTAAAAATCAAGAGAATCCTCTCTACATGCATGACTCTGTTAATTACAATATTTCTAAAAATGTTATTTATATTTTTTGACCTCTCAATGTTTTGATAATAACAAAATGTAAAAACGTTTACGATAAAAAAACGTTTATAAATTACTAATCAAAATTTTATTTCAAAAGATTATTCACTTTAAGGTATAAATAAACAAATTATTAACATGATTATTGATCACGAACATATTTTTTTTTAAACCTTACATTTCTACAAAAGTGTTTTTATAAAAATATAAAAACAAAATATTTATTCATAAAAGAACTGTTTTATTAAAACATTAAATTTGAAATCAGATTCTTCCTCCCAAAATGGAAGGTTCCAAAACAGATAACACCTTTTCCACAAAAAGACAAAAAGAGGAGCGTACTCTACGTCGGCCCCCTTAATAATGCCTTGGCGGCCCTCCCTTATATATTAGGGACCGCCGGGACCGCCGCCAGCATAACGGCTCTTTTTTGTCTTCTATAAATACTGGGCCACCCCATCTGAAAAACAGAACCTCTTGCCACTAAATTCTACAGATCAATTTCTCTCTTCCTTTCTTCTTTC
Organism: Tanacetum coccineum; assembly: GCA_026074375.1. Classification (NCBI taxonomy): domain Eukaryota; kingdom Viridiplantae; phylum Streptophyta; class Magnoliopsida; order Asterales; family Asteraceae; genus Tanacetum; species Tanacetum coccineum. The sequence continues at coordinate 4,067 of BQNB010075547.1, forward strand.
TAAAACACATATCTTGATCACTAACATACCTTGATCTTGTTTCAAGTGATTAATTCTTTCTTCATCCCTTCTTCTTCTAATCAAGTGCAAGAGAAGAACAATCGTATTCTTCAACCATACTGAATAGCGATTTATCAAGTGCTCTCTCTCTTCCTCCTCAGATCACGCAATCTTCATATATTTACTTTGTGGTTTGTTGTGTCAATTGGATTGTGTTGAGATCAATAGTGTAAATTGTGTATTGGTGTGATTTGGATTGTGTGCCAATCCAAGGGTATATATCTTGTGAGTGTATAAAGTCTTAGTGAAGTCTAAGATTAGTTCTAGCTAAGATTAGGACTCGACATCTAGCTTAGTGTCGGAAAAGAAAGTAAGCAACGTGTAAACGGTTTTCTCCGCCTAAAGGAAGCTTGTTGACATAGTGAAATCTCGAGTGGAGTACTCGGGGAGTGGAGTAGGAACGAATACGTACTTCGTAGCCCAACCACTATAAATCTGGTGCATGGTTTGGATCGTTTCTTTCTCTATCTCTCTATATTGTTATTTGTGTTACTAGTTTCATTCTACAGTAGATAGTTTTTTAATGATTCATATTGTTAGATTGATTGATATACACTCGAACAAACAATTTTCTAAGCAAAGTTTTAAAACGGACAATTAACCTAGATGGTGTGTGTGTGAGAAGTGAGGTCTTTTTATAGTGCCCAGCTGAAGCTTCTAGGACCTCTAGCCTTGCTCACCAAACTTTTAATCCTGGCCAATCATTTCTTCAATCATTTGATCTATATTGTGGGACGTTGGATCATTTTGTGGACACCTGAGGATTGCCAGGCTGGCATTCTTTGATGTGACGTTTGTGTTAGTTTTGTGAGTAAATTAGCACAAAAACCCACCACTATTTGTGCTTCTTTCATTGATTGATGTGGCATTGAGCTTGAGCTAGGATAAGTATCCCCTTGATTAGACTAAATTATCCCTGCCATCTTGTAAGAGAGACCTTGAATTGTCTTCCGTACCCTTTAATTTTCATTTGCCCCTTGATTTACCATAGGAGTGAAATTGGGGAAGACGGGTGAATAGTAAATGGATTTCCCGCTTCTTCTTTGACAGTTAAAACTGTTGATCTTTGGTGAGATTGCACATTTGGTCCTTGTCTTTCTTTTCTCTCTCTCAAGTTATAAATAACTTTCGAGAAATGCAAGAATGGCCCTTGGAGAAGAAAATTGGCTAAGGCTTTGTACTCTTGGCTTCTTTTTGAACTCTTCTGATTCTCGTGATGTTGTTTGAAATATTAATTATTTATGTGTCCGTGTTGCTACGCTTTTGACTGTTTCTTGTGATTTTTGACTTATCCTTACCATGCACACACAAACACAAATCAAGCATATTTTTGCCATTTTATGGTCTGATTTAGGTTTTATTGGGTTATTTTAGGTTTACAAACGTGATGTGTATTTTTACACTATCAGTTATCGTGTTGTAGTTTAGATAGTTATTGCTTTGTTTCACATTGTGATTGATTGAACATATTAACTCGATTCAATCATTTTTGAAAGTAATACTTTTAAAAGGCAAAACAAACATGCAAAACTATTCAACCCCCTTCTAGTTTCCATAATTGGTTATTCTGTTAGCAAGGTACCTCAAGATTTTTAAAACTATTTATATTTTAGCTTGGAATCGATCTATGGATTCGGACATATATCCATAGAAGGGCAATCTTGCAAAGAGCACCACATCTTTGAAAAGCGATAGTTTTATTTATTGGGAAAATTAGATCGAGACATTTTGTTAAATCAAAAGATCTAGATCTTTGGCAATGTTATTACCAATGGTGATTTATAAACCAATTGTACAAAATCCTGGAAACCAAATTGATGTGGTTATCCTTTTGAAAAACAAACGATGATCTCAAAAAAGAGACTTGGCGAAAATACTGAAGCAAAAATGGTTTATTTTCAATGCTTTGCCAAGAAAAGAATTGAAAGAAATTGTCATGTGTAACACGAAAAAAGAAATTTGGAAAACTTCACCCATCAAGGTAATAATCAAGTCAAAGATAATAAGATCGACCTTTTGGTTCAACAATATGAACAATTCGTCATTTAGAAGGAGTGGGGACAAATCTTAGATAGTGGTTTTGATAGATTTTAATACTATTATTACTAGTCTTAAAGTCTGATGAAGGGTATTCTAGTAGAACTAAGCTCAGAAAAAGGCGTATTCTGATGGAGGTCCCATAAATATGGGCGGCCCCCTAAATGACCAGGCGGCCCCCAAAATAAATATGGGACCGCCACCAGCAACGCCTGGATCTGAGAAAACTGTGTCTTTTCAAAAATCCATTTTGGGTCCTAGACCAAAACACATAATTGTAAACAATGCCAAAGTTCCCGTTGCTAGTGACAATGAAGTTAAACAATTTTATAAGCCATTGTCAAAACCCGGAGTTGGATTTTCTAAACCCAATTTTAGATCAAAAACTCCACCTCCTAGAAGAGTCAATAATAATTATTCTCGTCCTAAAACACCGCAACCAAAAAGACATGTTGGTCGACAAAACCAACCTCATGGCTTTCCCGTAAGTTGGAACAACTTTCCACGTCAAAGTTACATGCCATGGGAAATGTGTCTTCCATTCTCACATCCCAACCAATTGCATCAAATGCAAGGGATGTTTGGCACTAACAACTGTGGACCCATGAGATATTGGGGACCAAATGTTTAAGTTATTGTCTTATATAAATAGATATGCCTTGGAGTCAACTTGGAGCCCGACGAATAGATTAAGGATAGCGGATGCTCCAAACATATGACGGGTAACCGAAAGCTCTTCTCCACTTACAAGGCATACAGTGGAGGTAACGTCATTTTTGGTAGTAATCTTCGCGGTAACATCATTGGCAAAGGTACGATTTCCAATGACTCTCTCAAAATAGATAATGTAGAACATGTTGATAACTTAGGATTTAATTTGCTAAGTATAGGACAAATATGTGACAATAAGTGTAGAGTAACTTTTTCTGAACATGATAGTGAAATCACTAAGGATGGTAAAGTCATAGGTAGAGGTATTAGGAAGAAAGACTTATATGTAATGAAATTAGGAAATAAGCCTAATGATCAAATTTGTCTAACTACGATTGATGAAAATTCCACCTTGTGGCGTAGGAGATTAGGACACGCAAATATGCGTCTCATTCCATCGTTGGCCTCTAAGGAATTAGTTAGAAACTTACCTAAGCTTAAGTTTGATCAACATTTTTGTGATGCTTGCAAAATTGGAAAACAAGCTCACGCTAGTCACAAAGCTAAGAATGTAGTCTCAACGACTAGATGCTTAGAACTTCTCCATATGGATCTCTTCGATCCATCCGCCGTACGGAGTTCCAGAGGAAACCGTTACACCCTAGTCATAGTAGATGACTACTCTAGGTATACTTGGACTAGATTTCTTAAGGATAAAACTAAAGCTTTCGATCAATTCGAAATATTTAGTAGGAAAATCCAAAACCAATTAGGTTGTTCAATAGTGTCAATAAGAATCGACCACGGTAGAGAATTTGATAATGAGGTGCAATTTGGAGACTTTTGTAATACCAATGGTATTACACATAACTTCTCGGCTCCACGCACTCCTCAATCAAATGGCATGGTCAAAAGGAAAAATAGGACACTTCAAGAGATGAGTAGGACTATGTTGAATGAGCAATCGTTACCATAAAAGTTTTGGTGTAACGCCGTAGATACTTCAACATACATTTTCAACCGAATTCTCATTAGAGCCATTCTAAGAAAAACACCTTACGAATTCTTAAGAGGTAGAAAACCTACGTTAGATTATTTTAGAGTGTTTGGAAGCAAGTGCTTCATTTTGAACACAAAAGACTACCTTACCAAGTTTGACCCAAAGTCATACGAATGTGTCTTTTTAGGTTATTCTCAAAATAGTAAAGCCTACATTATCCTAAACAAAGACACTAGGAAAGTCAAAGAATCACTTAACGTGACATTCGATGAAAATCCTCCACCCTCTAAGACATCACCCTTGGTGGATGATGACTTAGATGAAGAAGAAGCAATTAAAGTCACCGAAAAGAAAAACCTAGAAAATGACATTGTATATAAAACTTTAGAGATTGATGAAATAGTCAACATTAAGGAATCTAGGAACCACCCATTAGAAAATGTCATAGGAAACTTTAACCAAAGAACCCTTAGGTCACAAGCCCAAAACCAAAGTAACTTCTTTTGTTTTATATCAACTATAGAACCTAAGAATGTGAATGAAGCATTAGGAGATAAAAGTTGGATAGTCGCCATGCAAGAAGAATTAAATCAATTCGTTGCTAACGACGTTTGGGAGTTAGTTCCTCAACCTAGGAATATGACAATCATAGGAACTAAGTGGGTATTTAGAAATAAGTTAGACGAGAACGGTATTGTTTCTCGAAATAAGGCTAGGTTAGTTGCTCAAGGCTACAACCAACAAGAGGGCATCGATTATGATGAAACTTATGCCCCGGTTGCTAGACTTGAGTCCATTAGAATATTATTAGCTTATGCTTGCGCCTTATCCCCTTACACCAGCTACAATCACTGATATGCTGAACAAGAAGCTCCAAGCTGATCATTGGAATGAAATGTGTTATCAACTTCTTAAGCTCATCACAAAACAACTCAAGAATCAATGAAGTATTTGGAAGCATCCTCCTAGTGATTATGAAGCTTTCAATGAAGAAACTTAAGATTTTGAAGAAGAATATCATGTTAGGGCGATTGTTAGGATTAAAAACTTCATGATGATCTTATATTACTGCTGCTCAGTGGTTAGAGTTACTGCTGCTAAGCAAAACTTAGTGATGTTTAGTAATCTTAATGAAAAATATGTTAAGTAGTTAGTACTGTTAGTTACTACTACTAGTGTAACTTTGTACTGCTAGTTACTACTGCTAGTGTAACTTAGTGCTGCTAGTTACTACTGCTAGTGTAACTTAGTACTGCTGGTATATATTTGTACTGCTAGAGTAATGTTAGTACTACTGATGAAGATGGAAGAAAATATTCTAAGTAGTTACTACTGCTTGTACACAGTTAATGCTGCTGGTGTATAAGTTACTACTGCTTGTTCAGAGTTAATGCTGCTGGTACAAAGTTACAACTACTAAAAAGATTAAGACTGCTGGAAGAGTTTATGCTGACAGAGATGAGATAAAAGATTTATCAGAGAAAGGATAAAGATTGATTGGAGATCAAGATTACTTATGTGATAAGTATGAGTTATCTATAGAATAGATCATAGAAAATATTCTAAGTTTTGAGAATATATTGTAAATCAACTAGGACTCTTTGGTGTATAAAAGGAGGTTCTAGGGTATAAAGTTATGTATATAAAAACGAGTACATTCATATAATTGTCATAGCTTCAAGGTATATGTAACCCTAATCTAGGAAGTATCGGATATTTGTATTAATAATATTGGAGCTTTTATTGTTGAATTATATTGTTATTGTTTCATTAAAGAATTCTTCTTATATTAAAGATTAGATTCCGCATAATCTTTAGTATTATCAAACAAAGTTTCTACTATAGTTGTGTTAGATTTATCTAGCATAACTAAACCTTAAACAAGCTTAAGTAATTCAATCATTAGAAGTTAACTAGGATCAACACTAGTTTTAATAAGTACAAAACAATATTTTGTATAGATTTTGGGTTAATCACAAAATGACAATGCATGGCCTGGATTTGGCATAAACTCATTGTTGAAGTTGGGCACGAGAGCATTCGCGTCGTCATTTGGAGGTAGGTTCGCCATGATAATCTGCGAATACGAGGGATACGTATAAGGTCACTATATTTAATAAAATTTATGCAAAGTACGAATGTATGCAAAATATATGAATGTATGCAAATATGAATGTATGCAATACATTAGATATGAGACTTTCAAAGTATGATAAAAACTTTAATATGTAAAGTTTAATAATCAATATATATCTCGACATATATATCATAGTATTTATTAATAAATACTTAGTGATAATACACCCGCAATATATAATGCTAGAAACGTAATTGCAAGAACGACTTGGCCGGCATCATGAGGAATTTGCGCGCTAAATTTTTTTAAAAATAAAGTTATAGTTTAGGTTTTGAAAACAACCTAGTTCTCTATAACCTGTGGCTCTTGATACCAATCTTTAACACCCCCAAATTTACACGCAGCGGAACCAACAATTTGGGTGTTAAATAAAAGTACAATAGTCGCAAGAAATAAAGAACGACTCAAAGAGACGTTTTAAAACAAACAACCATTCCATTCCATTCATTCAGAGTTCAAAAGCGTAGTCCCAAGAGATCGTTACCATACATCATAACAGTTGGATATAAACAAACTAAAATTTGTTTTTCATTTAAGGAATGGATTTTTAAAATAATGCACAAAAGGTTAGCGCGAATCCTCCTCTTTATTGCCTCCAAGTCTCCGGACTTCAATTACCTGAGATGAAACATGCTAAAAAGTCAACACGAGGTTGAGTGAATTCATAGGTTTTATAAATAATAAACAGTTGAAAAAGGGTTGAACACAAGCATTATAATATTCATAAGCATTATAAAGACTTGTTGATCAGACAAGCTAATAACCAACAGTTTGCATTGAGCTCGCGACACCGATCCCTTTGACTAATTCCATAAACAAATAATAATAATACAAAGAATGCCCCCAGGCTAGGTATTTCGTCAGATACCTAATAAAATCTCCATACAATATGTCTGTACATTGGTAGTATTCACTTTCCGGATTCAAACTTCCTAAAAACCGAATCGGGTTGTCAAGCCCATAGCGCTATTAATTGTATGAGCGGCTACCCATCATAGGTAGTTGACGGCTCACGATTGGGGTCTTATGACAAAAGCTACTCAAGCAATAACATATATTCACATACGGGTCCAAGCATAGGAGAAAAACCTACTTGTGTTCGTTTTATAAAAACTAGCATGCATCTCCCTCGCGGGGTTTAAGAAAAATATTTAAAAAGCGAGGCTATGAACTCACCGTAAGTCAAATAAGCGACGAGGATCGAGAAGCTGAGTATATAGATCGAGATAGGTCACCAACAATCACCGACAACCTATAGGAGTGACGCGACTTAGTAAAATATAAAAGTAAAAACAATACGTAAGAAAATTTAACACGTATAGGATATGTTTCTTAGATATATGCGTGGCGTTGCGCAATGACTTAACTAAAGTGATTTTATTCCAATATATGACTAATAACTTGACCTTATAAGTAATTAAACATATACTAAGTTTCGGATATTAATTTTTGTCTCATTATCAAAATTGTGTGCCTTATGTGTTTTTACGTCTAGTAACTTTTTATTTATAAAATTCTGAAATCTTCCAACTTTGTCGGATCATAAATCAAAATCCGTAATTCATATGAGCATGAGGTTTTCGCCTCCAGAAAGAATTTTGAGTCTACTTTTCAAAAATCCAGGCCTCGCTGTCCCGGGGAACAAAGATCCTAAGTGAAATTACCATTTTACCCTTCTATGTCAAAACAGTTTATTTTCTAAATATTTCCACTCCACGAAAATGACCATAAATCAAAATCTATATATGCTATAAACTTGAGACCACTTGGAGATGATAGCTCTAAGTGTCCTCCCCAGGTAGCAACTTTATATTTTAAAAAGTTAATGCAAAAATATGGGGTTATACCCCGTTTCCCAACTTATTGCAAAAAGTGACTAGTTTTGGTAAATCGGCCGTATCTCGCTCATCCGGAGGAGATACGGCTCTATCCAATTAACCACATATACCTTAGACACATACCTACATCATTATCAAATTTCCCAGGTACCTTATTACCAAAGAAAATTCGTAATCAACCTGTTTTGCTACTGAAGTGAAAACAGTCCCATAACCCTTTCCAAAATCAATCCAAACATCATTTTATTTCATCTAAGACTTAACACAATGCCATAACTAATTATTAGACACATTAATAAATATATAAACACATTATTTCCAGAACCAAACTTCCATTTTCATGAATTAAAATTAAAGAAAAACAAGAAATAAAAAGGTAAAACAATTAAAAAGGAGATTAGGGCTTACAAAAATGAAGATTTAGACTAGTGAATCAAACAAGAACCCTCCTTTCTTGTGTTGGCTGAATTCGACCCAATGAAACACAAGATTAGCTAGCTTCTAATCTTCTTCTAATGATAATAACACTCTTCTAATCAAAACCCTCAAGAAAACCTAAGAAAACAAGCCCTAAACACCTTCAAATCTTCATGAAAGACTACCAAACTTTGCAAGGGGCTTAAGGATGGTTATAAGAGGATAAAAATGAGATGTAAAATTTTGTATGATGGTGGTGTTGGTGTAGATGAATTCGGCAGAAGTGGAGACCAAAGAAGAAGAGAGAAACTTGAACTAGGTGAAAAATGAAAGACTTGCATGTATAGGAAAAAGAGATGATGATTAGGTTTGAAGTTGTAAAATGGTTTGTGTGTGGACTTGGGTCGGCCATTGGCCTTGGGGGGGTAAAATATATATATATTTTTTTTGATTTTTATTTATAAGTTTTATTTAAGGTGTAGTGTAAAGTTAATTAAGAAAGGTAATGTTTTAAAGGTAAATGTTTTAGGTAAAAACAGCGTGTTTGAAGCAACGAAATTTACGTAAACGCGAAACACAACGGAAAATGAAAATGAGGAAAATTATAATCATTGGGGAATATTATGAGATTATTAAACCACTTAAGGCATGAAGACGGAATAGATCTCTAAATACTGCTCACGCAAAGCTAAGAACGAGAAAATCTTACTAAATCGGGTAAACATAAAATTAATAACTCGCTTAAAAATGAAAATAGAAATAAAGTTCGGAATAAATAGTGACCTTAAATACGGAATGTTACAGTTTTGTCCTGAAGCTTGTGTTTCTTTTCAAAGTTTGCACATACTTGTTCCAGTGCCGAGACACGAGATGCTAGATTAGGATCTGAAGAGCTTTATTGTTGTGGAAGCAGTTGTAGTGGAAGGGTTGTTGTTGTTACGATTATAGCTGTAAATATTGGTTTTTGAATGGTAGGAGATACTGGTTTTGGAGATGAGACAATGATAACGGGAGTAGATAGAGGGGGTGCTGATAAAGACGCTTGATAAATTGAACGTGACTCATTAGAATCACTTTTGTTTCTACGTTAGCTTTATCTGGTTCCTCTTCAGTTGGTTTGTCATTAAAGAACTAATCACCGAAGTTAAAATTATCCAGATTCTTCATGGAAGATAAAGTCCCAGTTGAGCTTAGTGGATTTTCCAAGTGTATATCTTCCTCATCTGTATGCTTCAAACTTTCATGTACTTGAGAATACACAATGGCAATGAAGTCTTCATGCATGGGCTCAAGGTTTGGTCCGACAAGAGCCACATGACTTTGCCCAGGGTTTGGTCCAGCCTGGTCTTCTTCCATGAGAACACACTCCGGTGGTGGTCTAGACTCAAGTGTTTTACCAGGGTCTGATCAAGCCTGGCCTTCATCCACTTCAGTAGTCTTTTCCTCTAGATCTACCTTGTTAGCCACATCTTCTTCTTGTTCTTCACCAATGTTCAGAATCTCAGTATCTCCTTCACTGTTCGTCTTATTAGTTTCAGCACCTGTTTCTGCATCTGTTGGAGACGGAGTATCACAGAATATATTAGTGGATGTATCATCCTCAGGTTATGTAGAGGGCCCAGTAGATGCTTTCTCAGTCACTGGGATCCACCTCTAAAAATTGTACTGATCTGTCGTACTTGTCTTCTTAGGCATTTATAGTTCTAACAGAGATTGTGCAACCTGTTCATCTGAAGCAATGCCTTTCCCTTTACCTTTGACAATAGGGAGTTTTTGAGTGAAACCTAAGGCAGGTTCACGAAAAGCCACTCCGCCGACGGGTGCTTGGCCATGTGCCTGAAGAGATTCCAAGCTCATTTGTATACCTCGTTGGAAATCAAATTCTTCATATTACACTTGAGGTTCAGGAGCTGGTTGAGGTTCTTCATCAGGTTTGTCAACAAGCTGGAGAGAACTCTTTCCCTTTCGTACTTTCCTGACTTTACCTTTGGCAGATTTCTTTACGGGAGAATGCTTTATGGATTTCTCTTTCACAGGCTTCGGTGGTTTAGCAGGTACAGGTTTGGATTGTTTAGAAGACACTGGCTTGGGTTGCTTAGCAGTAGCAGGCTTCTTAGACTGATCGGCTTTAGCTGCTAACATCTTCTTTCCTCCCTCTTCAGCTGTAATTTTATGATTACGCTTTGCAACTATTTCCATGTAAGCGTTGTAGTAAGGTACGTTCCAAATATTATTCGTGATCAGTTCCTTAGGGATTTGCATTCCAAAGACTTCATCTTCTTCACCTTTGGGGACGAACTTGAGATTTCCAAGATGGTGATCATCTTCAGCCATGTTGAACGGAGACTCAGACATTTGGTTAATGTTGTGTTTTCTTCCCAAATAGCAGATGATTAACTTTGTAAACCGAAAATAAGGAATAACACGAGGTTAAGTCTTCTTGTCCTTCTTAGTAGCAATGCCCAGATTGGCCTTATCAGCGAGAAAAGTCTGGATATCTTGTATAAATTCTTCCCACATGAGTTCAACATAGTCAACATTTGTACGGGTAATAATGCCCAAAGCATCTAAAGAACTAGATATCTGGGCCGATCATACCCAGTAGTCTTGCCTGTAAGACATTGGTTGATCATCGACAATATAGCTCTCCAAGGATGATATAGGTTATTCACCGCCATTCTTGATACAAAGTGAAGTTCCTCTAGATAGCCTAACTCATTCACAAAGTCCATGATTGCATTACCCGAAGGAGGTGACTCAAACTGATGAGCTTGATCAATGGGTGTTATCTTTAAAGCTTCCCTTAGAAGATTTGCATCCAGTGTAAACCAGTCTTCATCCAACTAAAAATGGTAAACCCTAGTCTTTGCCTCGTGTGTAAGGGTATTCCAAAGCTGTTGAATGTAGATAGTTGGAACAGAAGCTGAGGCAGTAAATGCTCTGAAGAAGTTTGTGTTTTGCAGTATATCCACAAATATCTAAAAGATTAGGTTCCTTTGCTTCTTTTGAAGATGCAAGACATAGTTACTCTTTCCAATAGGCATCATTACACCAAATGGTAGTATCTGATCGTCGGATCTTGTGGGAGTAGGAGCGGGAACATTCTTATTAGCCATGTTATCTACATAAGAATATCAACAAAGATAGACAGACATGACATATATTTGATGTTATATGAGAATATCATTCATGATGTTTGACATGCTTTGTCTGATTAAAGTATGATTAAATCAAGTATGAAGGAATATTTCACATTGAGTCGGTGGTCATTGACTTGGGTTAAATCAGAAGTCAACATAAGTCTACCATGGTCAAAGGTCCAGAAGATATCCGTTGAACTCAATCACAAGTTAACAAGGCCCGGACAAAAGTTAACTGGGTAATTGGGCCATTGGATTGGGCCTTAAGAGGGTATTGGGATTAATGAGCCAAAACTTTGGAATTCTGGCCCAAACCGCTACCCACTTGACACCAAATTGCTACGAGGCATTGGCAGACAAACCGCCATGTAGTAGTTTGATCAAACCGCTATGAAGTGGTTTGATCAAACCGCTATGAGGTGGAGCTGCCAAACCACTATGAGAAAAATTAATAAATTAATGAAAATATTAATTTTAATTTTATCCAAACCGCTAAGACCAAATCTCTATGAATATAATAATCAAATTACTTAAACCGCTACCAGAAAATAAAAATTTGAAATAGTAGTTTGAATATTTTAATAATAAATAAAATCTTCATCAAACCGCTATCTCATAGCGGTTTGCCTGCATACATTTAAATATTCAATAATAATCAAACCTTTATCTGGCACATCATGCAAGCCGTGATCTAGAAATTCTAGCAAACCGCTACCTAACAACTCATATCAAACCTCTATCAAGAACATGACAAACCTCCATGAAGAAAGCTATACTTAAGTGTAATTTTCAATCATTTTGGCTATTCAAAACTCAATTTCAGGCATGCTAGATCTCCCTAATCTTTCAACAATCAATTTTAACAACCTTAAATTTAACATTACATCATAATTGAGCCCCACACCATCATTTTAAGCCACGGACACCATTTTAAAACATATGGGGGGCATGCACACTTACTTTGCTACACTAGAAGGACATTATACCAACATATAAATGCACACAAACTGATTTCAACAACAAGCAACACGCTCTTGACTTTTAAAAGTCAAAGCATACATGAATATTAACATATCATGCAATGTATTAGAAGAGGATCTCAACTAAGCATCAATATTTCACTATCTAGTCCTAAACATCAAATCCCAGCAACAAAATCACAATTCCAAACACTCTATGGCATTTTGATCAAGAACAAACCTAGACTAGATCATAGCATCAAAATGTGATTGATCTATCCTAATCAAGGAATGATTGAGTGTTCTATACCCCTATACGCATATATCCCAATCACCAAGTAGCAGATACAAACACCAATTAAGAATTCGATTAAAACCTAGGTCGAACCTAGAGATTAAGCCCATTCTAATGAGTTTGGAGATGATTCCTCTTAGATATAGTGACAACTAAGTGTAAATAACAAAGATTAATGATTACCTTTGCACATAAATCATGAGAAATCAAGGATTGGAGGTTGGCGATCAGGTAGCGGTTTACGTGGGTGAGATTTTAGTTTGACTGAGATTTGAGTGTTTGACCAAAGGACCAAATTGCTACCTATTTATACTATGGGTTTTGGTATTGGCAGAATTGGTCCTTAGGGCTTCTACTTCCTTCTATTTTTTGCTTAGAGGTATTCTAAGGTTTAATAAGTTTAAAGGATGACAGATTTAGTCCTTGTAGTTAATAAGATTTAGGAAACACATAGCAAATTGCATTTAAGCCCTTAAACTCTCTAACAATTGAAAATTTTGGCCCTTTAAGTTATAAATTAATTAACTCCCTCTCAAATTAAAACCCTGTTCAAATACAAAAACCTTTTTCCCATAGATGTGTGATGTTTTTGGAAATCCGTTTGATGAGAAAAATTTTGAAATCACTCTCCCCCTCAAACATTGATCTGTTTTCTATTTAAAGAGATGTAGTCATTGTTTGAGTTGAAAAATTTAGTATATAAAAACCTGAATTAATTAATTTTCAACAACATATTTCCACCATGTTTAAAACAAATAATTTCAAAGAATCAATGAAGAAAAAATTATTTGGTTATGAAAAGGAAGACTTCTCTTTCGTAAGAAGAAAAATGCACTGAAAAGTACATTATTCTTATGATGCATGAATATAAAGTAATCCATGCCCGGGAAAATTAATTACCCGTTGTTAGGAACAGCTTTCTTTTTGGCGACACGCATTCCTCAGATTGAAAAGCGAGTTGCAGTCAGAAATAACTACAAGCCATGAAGACATGTTTTAAAAGGTTTAAACTTGTGCTCGAACTTTATTTAAATACCCGTGTCAATATTGAATGACATTTCTAGGTCCGTAAATATTATCGATTTTCAAAAGACATGTCTTAAAAATATTTTTAGTATTTTCTATTTTTTTGATTTTTTATGGTTGTTGTAGGTTTTATATTTTTGTATTTTTCTTTTTGTTTTTAAATATATACATAGGGTACATGAAGACCATCATGTACTCATCCTCCCCGTCTTGAAGACGTTAAAGGGTTTCCGGCGACATACTTTTCATTCCAACTCACGGGAGTAGAAATTCGAACCGCTCTCATGGCAAATCCTTAGTGAATGTGTCCGCCAGCTGATAATCCGTTGTCACAAAGTAAAGTTCAACCACGCCGTTCTCGACTTGCTCTCTTATGAAATGGTGGCGTATGTTGATGTGCTTTGACAGGGAGTGCTGGACATTGTTGCAGTAGAGGGAGATGGCACTTTTGTTGTCACAATACAGAGGTATATTATTGAATGCAAAGACGTAGTCTATAAGTTGTGACCTCATATGAAGTATCTGAGCACAACATACAGACATGGTAATGTATTCAGCCTATGTGGTTGAGATAGTAGTGCTTTTCTGCTTCTTTGATAACCAGCTCACTAATTTGTCTCTAAGAAACTGAGCACCTCCTGACGTACTTCTCCTTGTGTCTTGACAACCTGCATGGTCAGCGTCTGTATAGGCTGTTAGTGCCACAGCGGTGTCCTTTGGATACCAAAGACCCCAATTAATGGTGCTTTGAAGGTATCGAAAGACTCACTTAATTACCTCAAGGTGCTTTTTGGTAGGCTTAGCCTGATACCTAGCACACATGCACATAGTGAATATTAGATCTGGTCTACTAGTAGTGAGGTACATTAATGAGCCAACCAAACCTAGAAACTGAGTTTGGTCAACTGGAATCCCTAAGGGGTCCTCATCTAGTTTTGATCTATCAACCATTGATGTATCTACAAGGTCAGACGTATCCATTCCATATTTTGTTAATATTTCAAGAGCATATTTAGATTGATTAATAAAGATGCCTCTAGGACTTTGAGAACCTTTTAATCTTAAGAAAAATGACATTTTCCCCATCATTGGCATTTGAAATTTTGAACTTATTTATTTGGAAAATATGTCACAAGCTTTAGGATCAGTCAAATCAAATATGATATCATCTACATAGATTTGAACAAGAAGAATATGTTTGCCTGTTTTTCGGGTAAATAATGTAGGATCCACCACACCCTTAGAGAACTTCTTATCCAAAAGAAACCTTAATAATGTGTTATACCAAGCCCTTGGAGTATGCTTTAGACCATAAAGAGCCTTCTTCAGATGATAGATGTATGTTGGGTGATTTGGATCAACAAAGCCCTCAAGTTGACTAACGTAGACTTCTTCTTTCAACTCGCCACTCAGGAATCCAGTCTTGACATCCATCTGGTAGATGATCATGTTTTTGTTGGCCGCATTTCCAATGAAGATTCTGATAGCCTCTATCCGCGCAACTGGTACAAATGATTCCTCAAAGTCGATACCTTCCTTTTGTCGATATCCCTTTGCTACTAACCGTGCCTTGTTCATCAAAACATCACCATACTGATTAAGCTTTACTTTGTAAATCCACTTGAGAGCGATTATCATAACATAATATGGTTTTGGAAGTAATTCCCATACTTGAATTCGATCAAATTCGTAGATTTCTTCTTGCAAAGCTTCAAACCAGCAAGCTTCATCCATAGCAGTCTTAACATTCTTGGGTTTGACTTTTGACAATACAGAATTGTAAAGGCACCATAAGGCATCTGTAGCTAACTGTTTTCTGGTGAATACCGAACGAGAAGGTTTATCGATTACATTATCAAGTGGGTGATCCTTGGACCATTTTCCAAGATGATTGTGTGGGTGAACAACTTGTGTAGATTCAGCTGAACTGACATCCCCAGATGATGACTCATCAGAACTAGGTTTTGGAGCAAACACATTTAAGAAGGGATCGTTGTCAGCTTGAGCAAAAGGATTGTATTCGATAGTGGGTCCAGCTATAACACCTTGATGTGAGATAAGAGGTTGTACTACGGAGGATGATGGTGGATAACTTGTTGACGGTGCATCTTGATCAATGGTTGTAGAAGAAGGTGTACTGACTGAAACAACTGGAACTTGAACTACAGGAGTAGGAGGGACCGACCTTTCAACACTTAGGGTTCAAAGTATTCATCGAACATCAGTTGGAATAAAATATCCAGAACTTTATTAGTTGGTGGCACATAAGGAGCTGCAGGGACAGGATCTCGTACGAGCCCTAAACTGATTTGTCCAAGAATCAACAAAATAGGCTCGGGTCCTATACTGATGTGCACAGGAGCCATTGGCTCAGTCAACTCATCGAATTGCACGTGAATAGTTTCCATGATTTTGCGGGTTCTTTTGTTGTAGATTCGATAACCCTTCCTATTTGGTGCATAACCGATAAAAATTCCAATATCGGCTGTAGGTCTTAATTTTCCAAGGTCTTCACTATCGTTTGTTGGGTAACAAGAGCCCCAAAACACGGAGAAATTTAAGATCGGGCTTTTTGTCATGTACTAATTCATATGGAGTTTTGTTGTGACGAGTGTGAATAAGGGATCGGTTTTAAGTGTAGCAAGCAGTAGCAACAGCTTCTGCCCATAGAAACATCGGAGCCTTGGAAAATATCAGCATTGTTCGAGCAACCTCCACAAGAGTACGGTTCTGTCTTTCGACAACACCGTTCTGTTGCGGAGTCCTTGGAACTGATTTTTGGTGAAAAATGCCTACACCTTCATAATATTCAGTCAGAACTTAATTAACAAATTCTGTACCATTATCGGTATGGATGTATCTGACAGTTTTGTTGAGACCGACTTGTATTTGTTTCAGAAATTTGATGATGAACTCTAGAGTTTCATCTTTTGATCTTAAAAACTTGACCCAAGTAAACCTAGAATAGTCATCAACGACGACTAAAATGTATTTCTTCTCATTAATTGTTTGCATTCGCATTGGTCCACATAAATCCATATGAAGGGTATGAAGAACTTCCAAGTTGGTGTTTTCCGATTTAGGTTTATGGGAATATTTCTGGCTTTTTCCAAGTTGACAAGCGTAGCAAAGATGGTCTTTCTTAAACTTCAACCTTGGTAAGTGATAACACTCAAAATATACATAAAATATCCCTCAAAAATACATTAAATATATATGTTAACGCATGAAATATTGCAAAGTTTACTTGTTTGTTGTGTAATATTCATATCAGGACCAAAAATGAAGAAAATGACTAAACGTGCAAAAGAATCTCGTTAAATACACTAACGATCGTTATATGAAGAATCTAGAAGAGAATTTAAAGAGGAGTTAATGATTGAAGCCAAAGTGTGTGATGTGTGTTCTCCAAGTTTTAAATTTATAATACTAGAAATACCGGTTTTGACTAAAAACACAACACTCGGGAAGTATACCCGTTCGTGTATAGTATAGCTTTAGGTAAGTACGGGTCATTCCACGAGAATTGAAGTTTTCATAGTTTGTAATTAAGGTGCTGAGGTTAATAAGATTGTCACGGATCAAATTAATCAAATTTTGCATATATCGGATATTATAACGAAATCAATTAAAAGATGATTCAATCAAATGATTAAGGTATGTTTAGGAAATGATCACTTAGATAATGATGTGTTTGGAATAGTGTTTATAAGTTTTAGAAAATAGAGTTATCACAAGTTATAAATCCTTTCGGCCTTTAAATATAACTAGTGATTATATCGATTAATAACAACAAATCTTTTCGGCCTTTAATAATTGCCTTTTTAGGGGTAATTATATATCAAATAGTAGTATAATATTAATCAAAATATAAAATCATCGCAAGTCAACCTAGTCAACCCTTTAGGAAAAAGATCAACAAACTCACGGGTATGATATAAATGATTCCGGGCAAGAGTTACCCCGGTCGTTCTCCCAACGAGGCGTGAAATTGACGGTTACGCATTTGGTTTGACTTTTGGATGCTTGAATAATAAAGTTTTGGATTGGGTTTTCTAAAACTCTATGGGAAATTATGGAAATTTAAACTAAGGAAGACTTAAAAAAATCTACGGGAAAAACAAGCAAAGGCACGAGAATTGAAACCTAAACTACGGGAAAGCAATAAAGGAAATTAAATAACCTAAAAATCTACGGGAAACATAAGTAAAGCATAAAAGGAAATCCTAAGTCTACAGGAACAAAATTATAAAGGCAATTAAAGTAAAAAACTCGAAAACGGGAACGGGGATTCTAAACCCGTTCTTTAAAAACCTAAATTCTACAAATTTAACCCTACGGATGCAAATTTATTTTTCCTAGGTCATAAATGATAAAAGAAAATTTTGAAAAAAAGAATTATATTTTTTTGACTTTTATTTAATTTATTATGAATTAAAAATAGTTTTAATAAGAAAAATTAATTAAAAATACTAAACTAATTGGGAAAATTCTGAAAAATTCATGAAAAGTACTTTAAGCTATGAAGATTACAAGAAAAATAAGACTTTACAAATACTGCTTATAAATAAGCAGTTATTAAGCAAACAGTTTTAATAAGCAAAACTAGAAAACGACTATTAATAATTAATAATGCAAACTATAACCTGAAAAAGACCATAGGGCAGTTGGTTTGTGTGTACGTGTGTGGGGCTTTGGCTAGCTAAGGGGGAGGTCATGGGTTCGACCCCCATGGCTCCCCTTTTTTGCAAATCTTTTTTTTTCATTTTTCTTTTTAAAAACTTAAAGATTAAGCAAATTTAAGCACTTTTAATGAAACAACTTTTGACAGATCTTAACAATAAGCTAGGAAATAAGCAGATAAAAATGACAGATTTGACCAAAAGACCTATAACTGACAGCTTTTTACACCAATTTCAAGCACTCAAATAAGCTACTTTAGATCACATAAGCTCAAAACAGGTTATGTCCTAAACCTAACAGGAACTAATGAGTGAAAATAAGCATACTAACTAAGCTATAAATAAGCACAAGGCAAAAAACATGGCAGACTTGGTTTTTAAGCTAAATGGCTAAACGCTAAACTGTTTGACTTATTGAGGCAAAACAAGCTAAGGGAAAACAAAGATAATCTAAAACAAATAAGCTACTACACCTATTAGGCACATACAAACCTAAATTAAGCAATCTAAACTAGCCAAGAACTTAAATAAGAAAATAAGCACTTAGGGGCAAAAACTGCTAAAAACAGCCCAGGGGTCATTTTTGAGCTTATTTTTAAGCACATAAATGGATCCTTATGGCAATGAGAGCTATATTCCTAAAAAGCTTATCCAACTGGCTATCTAAAACAGCAATTATAAAATATTTTGAAACTTAAACAAGCTATTAAAAAGCTAAGTGAAAAGTGCTGGTTACTCAGCATGTACTGAGTTTTTTTTTAAATTTTGAAAGGGAAAAGGGACTTATTGGAGACTCAAAATAAGCTAGTAAAAGAACTTTAAATCCTAAAATAAGCTGAAACATATGAAGTCTACCCTAAAAGCTACCAGTGTAAGAAAAATCAGACCCTACACCTATCTCTAACTTGACTAAATTTTAACTTGAAAAAGGGCTTTTTACTTTAAAAACTGTCTTGACAGGTTAAGCCTTAATCCAAAAACACAACAAACATTTATGCAACTTTAAACCTACTGACTTTTAACATTCAAACAAAGACAAGAAACATGGTTTTAACTTTAAGGGGCCAAAGATTCAAGATAAGCATTTGCATATTAAGATAACATAACAGATTCAAAGAGTACATAGACAAACTTTCAAAACTTTAATTTTAAACTTCAAAACTTAGTAAAAAAGATTTAAAATATTCAAAAGTCATTGCTGAGTTTGGCTAAGTGACCCAAAATGGGTTTAAGACCATTTTGACCCGTTTTGAAACCTTGACCCAAACACCCCTTAAAAACTAAAAGACTCATTTTTACGCTGAAATAGATTAGGAAAACTTTTGAAAAGTGAAAATAGATTAAGCATTAGTACCAATTAGAACATATAAGCACTAAAAACATAAAGTTAAGCACAATAAGCATGAGAATAAGCAAAGTACAGAAATGAGCTAAAAATTGCATAAATTTGCATAATCAAACAGTAACTTTATAAAAGCTTTTGAAAAACCTTTGAGTAGTTAAAACAGGTTATACAAGCATAAAAGAGCTTATAGAAATGGCTTTTGAACACAAAAGAGCTTGAATGCATAAAACCTGAAAAATAGACAGAATTTAAAAACTTGAAAACTGAATTGTATTAAGATAAAATGAAACTACAATGCTTGATAATGTAAAAGACAGTAATTTTAAAACATAATTTAAAACATGAAAAATAAATTTTTCTAAGACTACACTATACTACTCCTAGTTGTTTTCTACTTCTGTCTTCTTTCTCTTTTATAGGCTGCCTCATCTCTTCATAGTGTGCTTGTTGTGTTTTTACCGTGAGAGGAAACCAAAACACATCTTGGCCCTTCATTAGACTTGGTCCCCAATCCAGTGAATCCTAGCCCTTCAAATTTTTTTTCTTTTGTCTTGACAAATGGGAGGGTTAGGGATTGCCAAGGTGGAGTTTGGTTGTATGTGGTGTGGGGTAAGTAGTGGGGTGATGTTTTGTCTCATGTTGCAGGGCACGTGAAGGAGAGGGATGATGAATAGTACTGGGGTAGGTTTTGGCGGGTAAAGGGTTTAATATGGGTGCAGGGTAAAGTTTTGGTGAATTGGCAGAAATGGTCCCCCATTTTGTATCTTGTTATTGCAAAGGAAGTCCCTAGTGGTGTAAAGAGTTTAGGGGTTTGC